>OY998263.1:46739150-46804150 GCA_963922045.1 Persicaria maculosa | reverse complement strand
TGGGAACCCCCTCACACTAAGGGGTTCCTCTAAAAATTCTTTCTGTTTGATGAAATCAGGCAAAGACCCTCAGAACTTTGAAGGAAATAAGGGTTCGCGTCTGAATCTAGAAATATGAATATGTGCATATGAAAATAAGTCTTTCACTGTGGCAGAATTACGACGCTGAAAAATGAGTGATAACCAAAACACCGCGACACAGAGCATGAGCCAAGGGATTCACCAGGATCAGGAGGCCTCAAGCATGTATGTCCCATTGACACCTCAACCTAATCCAGATGGTGAAGTAGGAGACTAGCACCTCAGTACCCCTCCGCATCACCATTACAATCAGCATGGATTAGAGGGAGAGCACATACCAGAGAATTTCTGGTATTATGAGGCGCATCCTGAGCAGCCTAACCCCTTTCAGCAAGAACAATCACAGTACTATTATTATGATCACTGTGGGCAGAATCCGCGTCAACAAGGGAATTTCCATCATCAGGAATAGCGTGGAAATTTCGATAGATATTATACTGCATATGACAACCCAGGCAACTTGAATTACAGCTTCCAGAGTCAAGCGATGCCACGCCAAGCATGGCAGAATGATCAGTGGCAGCATGAGAACAAACACCGACGTGGAGAGAGATCCACGGACGTTTCTACCTCTACAAGGTCCGACTCAGCAGAAAAAAGAGTAGAAGACATACCAGCGGTTTTCCCATCAGTATTCACTAAGGAGATCTGTTCCGCGACAGTGCCGAAAAGGTGGAGGGACGTGAACCTTATGAAATATGATGGAACGACTGATCCCGAAGATCATCTCTGCCATTTTACAACCGCGATGGGGATAAATGAGTACAACGATGCTACGTTATGTCGAACGTTCCCCTCAACCTTGACAAAAATCGCCCTTACCTGGTTCACAAACCTGCCAAAAAACTCCGTGTCTAGTTTTTTCCAGCTGTCCCACATCTTCACATCCCATTTTGGAAGTGCGCGGTCGAGAAAGAAGATAATGCTTGATCTGAATTCCATCAGGCAAGGAGCTGGAGAGTCCTTGGGACACTTTTTCACTCGTTTTACTAGTGTGGTGGTGCAGATTCCCAACTTTAATCATGAGTCGGCAATCATTATACTCATGGGAAATTTGGCAGAGGGAGACTTCAAGACGTACTTATTTCGGAAGAAACCAACTAGTTATGACAATTTGAGGGAACGGGTGTCAAGACAGATCGAGGCTGAAGAGGCAGCCGCGTCCAGTTCAAGAGCAAATACATGCAATCAGGGTCTCTTTGGGAAACTTGCAGGAAAATTCAAGAAGGAGAAAGCCAAACCGCCTAGACATCAATCAGAAGCAGTTGATTTTTGTCCCCGCCGCGAGGAAGTACACATGAATTCTGAAAGAGGCCAAGGGTCTCATCAAAGAGAGGATCATCCGTAGTCCCATCATCCGAGGGAGAACCCCTATAAAGATCAAGAAAGGAGATTTCCACCAAGAAGGGAAGATCGACCCGATCGAAGACTGGATTGGGATGACCGCAACCCCAGATTTGATGACCCTCGTGAACGACAGAACCGTTACCTAGGGCATCAGGACCAACGCAGAAATCCCCCTCTTTACAACCAAGTAAGAGGTAGGGGACGAAGAGGGCGCGGAGGTAGACACAACCGTGTACCTACTGTACAGAGATCCGTTAATCAGAGAGAAGCTCGAGAACAAGGAGAAGGTCACATAACAGAACCCGAGGGCTTCATCAATACCCTCGCGGGAGGGTACTCCATGGCAGGATCAAGTAGACAAGAGAAGAAGAACTACGAGCGAGAAGGTAGACAACCGCCCTCCGCGTCAAGTAGAAGGATTGCTCTGTCACAACACGAAGACATATCTTTTTCGCCGAAAGATGCTGAGGAAGTGAGGATACCACACTTAGACCCTGTGGTAATTCATGCACATATAGCTGCCAAGACAGTTAAAAGAGTGTTTGTTGACACCGGTTTGTCTGTTGATATTTTATCATGGGAAGCATTCTCTCAGATGGGAATTTCCGCGGCATCGTTGAAACCATACTCAGGCACATTGATCACGTTCTCAGGGGGAGAAGTACAAGTTGCAGGAATGATCGAATTAACAGTAGTTTTGGGAACAGCCCCAAAAAGGCGCATGGAAAATATTGTATTCACGGTAGTAAAAATTACAACCGTGTACAATGCTTTGCTGGGACGCGTCTCGCTCTATAAATTTTAAATGATAGTGTCGATATATCACTTCGTTGGGAAGTTTTCCTTTCCAGGAGGGGGAATCGGCGAAGTTCGCGGCCAACAGCCAGAAAGCAGAAGCTGCTACTTGACTTCTATCAAGAAGAGGAAAGAAGTAATGTGTATTAGTGAGAAATGTGAATCCATGGTGGGAGACAGCGACCCGCTAGGACTCTCAGAGGCTGAGCTTGAGGTAAGACCGACAGAAGCAAAAATACCAACCGCGGATGAAAGAGTTACCTATACACAATTTCCAAACCCCGAAGAGAAAGTCTACTTGGGACAGGCGCTAGAACCAGAAGAAAGAGATCGGGTCATGGAAATCATAGCAAAATCAAGAGACGTTTTTGCATGGACTCCGCGAGATCTGTTGGGAGTCCCATCCACAACTGCTTTGCATACTTTAAGAATTCGTCCAGGAACAAAGCCCATAGTACAAAAGAAGAGGAAAATGGCTCCTGAGAAAGCTGACGCGGCAAAAGAAGAAACTGACAAGCTGTTAGAAGCAGGGTTCATAGAAGAAGTAGAAGACTCAAATTGGCTCTCAAATGTGGTTCTGGTGAAGAAGTCTAATGGGGAATGGAGAATGTGCATCGATTTCACTGATCTTAATAAATCTTGCCCCAAAGATAGTTATCCTTTCCCATCCATAGACGAGCTTGTCGATGGGACCGCGGGTAACAAGGTCTTCAGTTTTCTTGATGCTTACTCTGGATACAATCAGATAAGCTTGGACCCGCTAGACAAGAAGGCAACTACTTTCATCACCAACCAGGGGATATTTTGCTGCCGCGTCATGCCCTTTGGACTCAGGAATGCCAGAGCTACGTTTCAAAGAACTGTTGATCGGATCTTTTGTAAACAGATTGGGAGGAATGTGTCGATATATGTGGATGATATTGTAGTCAAAAGCAAGAAAGCAGAAGATCATGCGGCAGATCCACAAGAAACATTTGATTCCCTTCGCAGAGGAGGTCTGAACCTGAACGCAGAAAAGTGCGTCTTCGGGGTTGATTCTGGAAAATTCCTTGGCTTCATGGTTAGCCATCGAGGAATTGATGTATATCCTGAAAAGGTGGCGGCAATCCAAAATCTTCAACCACCGCGGACGATCAAAGAATTGCAGTCTTTAAACGGAGCAGTAAATTACCTAAGCCGATTTTGCTCATGCCTAGCGGACAAGTCATTACCCTTCTTTGCTTTACTCAAGAAAAATGGACCAATACAGTGGACTCCAGAGTTACAGGAAACGTTCGGGAGTTTGAAAATTTTCTTATCAACACTCCCCACTCTACACCAACCCGAGAAGCAGGAGACTCTACACTTGTACTTATCAGTAAAGAACATTACCATCAGCGCAGTTTTGACGCGAGAAGAAAAATACCCAGTGTATTAACCAGTGGAGAAAATAATTCTATGTCTGGTATTCGCGGCAAGAAGATTGAGGCCCTACTTCCAGGATCACATCATCGGAGTAATGACTGACCTACTGTTGCGTCAAATCCTTCATTCCCCATGCTTATCAGGGAGGATGATGAAGTGGGCAGTTGAGTTGACGAAATTTGAAATAGAATATGCCCCGCGGAAGGTGGTACTGGCTCAAGCTTTAGCCGATTTCATTGGTGAAACGAGTTTTGAACTAAGTGCTCAAACAGAAAAAAACGAGTGGACGCTCAGGGTGGATGGCGCGGCCAACAAAGACGGATGCGGAGCTGGGGTTACTCTCACTGCACCTGACGAACAATAGTACAACTACGCTTATCAACTGGACTTCCAAGCTACGAACAATGAAGCTGGGTATGAGGCCCTGCTCGCGGGCTTGGAGGTAGCTTTGATCAAAAGCGCCAGGCAAGTGTTAGTCTACTCCGACTCAGAAGTGGTGACACGACAGATAACAGAGGAGTATGAGGCCAAAACTGGTTTAATGCCTGACTATCAGAGGAAAGCGCTGGCATTATCAAAGTCTTTCTTGAGTTTTTGCCTAACGGTCGTTTCCAGAAGTGACAATCAGCAAGCGGACGCGTTGGCTCGCTTAGGAGCAGTCATGCCTGAAGAGGTAGGAAAGGAGGTGATCCTCGAAAGAATGAATAATCGCAGACTCATCCAAGAGGTCTATCAAGTCCAGGGTATTGAAAAAGAGACTGGAGAACGTCGCTCACAGATTATCTGGGAAGGGCATCCTACCCGAAGAAAAAGACGCGGCCAGGAGAGTGATCATAAAATCTTCTTGATTCACCATCAGAGAGGGAAAGCTTTACAAGAGGGGTTACTGTCTCCCGGATCTGCTATGCATATCGATAGAGGAAGGAAGTCTCGTCGTAAAAGAGTTACATGATGGAGTTTGTGCACACCACCAAGGGTGGAGAGCCTTGGCGGCCAAAGCAACAAGATTGGGATATTACTGGCCAACAATGAAGCAGGATATTCAAAATTATATTCAGAAATGTGACGCGTGCCAGAGATTTGGAAATTTGATACACCGCCCTTCTAAAATAATGAAAAGTATAACTGGAGCTTGCCCTTTTTCTGTCAGGGGAATGGATATCCTTGGTCCATTTCCCACTGTCCCAGGACAGTTGAAGTATGTGCTTGTCTTGGTTGATTACTTCACGAAATGGGTCGAGGCCAAAGCAATGGGACTAATCACCGCGGAAAAAGTAAGAAGGTTCTTGTGGAAGAACATCGTCTGCCATTTTGGGGTACCCAACTCGATAATCACAGATCATGGACCTCAGTTTGATTGTGAAACAATCAGGGATTTCTGCGCGGGATTGGGCATAAATTTCAAGTTCTCATCCGCGGCCCATCAATAGACGAACATACAGGCGGAAATGACCAATCGGCAATTACTGCATGGGATACAAAAGAAACTCCGGAGCACAGCAAAGGGGCGATGCGCTGAACTTCTACCATTAGTTCTCTGGTCCTACCGCACATCAGTAAAAACTCCAACTTGTGAAACCCCGTTTTCACTAGTCTTTGGTATGGACGCGGTCATTCCAGTAGAAAGGCTGGTCCCTTCGGCGCGAATAATAACATACAACCAGGAAACCAATGATGAAGCATTGGAACTCGAACTCCACCTCATAGAGGAGCGCAGGATGGCAGCAGCCATAAAGGAGCAAGAATACAAAAGGCGTCTATCTAAATATCGGGATAGACGAGTTCGCCCGCGGCATCTCATGGAGGGAGATTTGGTGCTCCATCAAGCTACCACTGGAGGAAAACTGGACCCGAACTGGGAGGGGCCTTATGTGATAGTGAAAGAAGTCCAAAAAGGAGCGTACAAACTCAGCACCCGCGAAGGCACCGTTCTTAACAAAACCTGGAATGCAGATAATCTAAAGAAGTACTATGTATGATAGCCAGGGCTTGTATGTAACAGGAAACTTAGTCGGCCCCGCGAAAATTAAATAAAGTGGTTAGAGGTCGCTTTTATTATCTTCCTCCAAGTAAATTTCTTAAACAAGTCCCCAAGACGCTGGAGCTTGGCTCCGCGTCGGGCCTCCGATCGAAGCTGCATTCTCGGAGATGAAGTTTTATTAAGTCCCAAAGACGCTGGAGCTTGGCTCCGCGTCGGGCCTCCGATCGAAGCTGCATTCTCGGAGATGAAGTTTTATTAAGTCCCAAAAACGCTGGAGCTTGGCTCCGCATCGGGCCTCCGATCGAAGCTGCATTCTCGGAGATGAAGTTTTATTAACTCCCAAAAACGTTGAAGCTTGGCTCCACGTCGGGCCTCCGATCGTAGCTGCATTCTCGGAGATGAAGTTTTATTAAGTCCCGAAAATGCTGGAGCTTGGCTCCGCGTCAGGCCTCCGATCGAAGCTGCATTCTCGGAGATGAAGTTTTATTAAGTCCCAAAGACGCTGGAGCTTGGCTCCGCGTCGGGCCTCCAATCGAAGCTGCATTCTCGGAGATGAAGTTTTATTAAGTCCCAAAAACGCTGGAGCTTGGCTCCGTGTCGGGCCTCCGATCGAAGCTGCATTCTCGGAGATGAAGTTTTATTAAGTCCCAAAAACGCTGGAGCTTGGCTCCGCGTTGGGCCTCCGATCGAAAATGCATTCTCGGAGATGAAGTTTTATTATGTCCCAAAGACGCTGGAGCTTGGCTCCGCGTCGGGCCTCCGATCGAAGCTGCATTCTCGGAGATGAAGTTTTATTTAAGTCCTAAAGACGCTGGAGCTTGGCTCCGCGTCGGGCCTCCGATCGAAGCTGCATTCTCGGAGATAAGTTCTTAGAAAAATCCCGAGGACGCAAGAGCTGGGCCCCGCGTTGGGCCTCCGATCGAAGCTGTATTCTCAAAGATGAGTTCTAAAGTATAATCTCAGTTCTGGAGCCCAAGCTCCGCGTCAGATCTCTGCTCAAAGCATTCTAAACAGAAAGATGTAATTTTCATAAGCCCTTCAAGAACACCCAGACTTTTTGGGTATCATAGAAAATTGCGGCCATGAGCCAACAACTAAACATAAAACAAAACAACCAGTGACAAAGGTGCGCTAACACATTTGAAAAGTTGTCCGCTTAAAAAAGAGAAACATGCATGCATCAACTTATGCTCGCCGAGGCCTAGCCGGGATTAGACGAGTTCTACCTTGACTCAAGCGAAATCCATTTGAAGGTGGACCTCCTAACTCTGGGGAGGCCCACTCAGCATCCACCTCATCCCCCACAGCATCTAAAATCTGAACCTCAAAACGATTTCCTCCTTTATGAATAAAAGTCAAGGAAGAACCGATATTGATGTTGTACGACTCGGCAAAATCATTCCAACCACCCCTTAGAAAAGGAACCCTGTAATCTCCACGTATAACTTCCACTGGGAAGTCGTGAAGAATCCTAGTTGACAAAAGAATGTTCCTAGGAAGATCTGGCCCTAGCTCATCCTCGAAGCGTAGTGGCAAAGACTAGCAAAATGCAAAGATAAGAGAGTGTTAAGAAAAAGATAAATCCAAAAAGAAGAAAAGCTTAGCAAACAAGAAACTAACCAAGCGGAAGAGTTGCTCGGGAAAACTGATGCGCTCGAAAAATGACCAGGGCGGACAGATGGGAGAAGACATGTTGAAGGCAAGAGATCAAGTTTAAGCACCCCTCCCCCTATACTCTCTCTTTTATAGGACACTCGGACAAAGCTGAACACATGTCACAGGCAGGGACGAAAGATCAATAAGTTCAAAAGGTCAATCAATAAGCCTAACCGCAGGCGCGCCATGCATGACAATGAACACTATTGCTAAAAAACTCAGAAGACCCGTGAACAACACATCACGACAAAGTAGCATCGAAAGACTAAAACCGTTCATATGGTTGGCATCACTATTAGAATTATGTTATTTAACATCGGCTCATTAACATCAGCCAGAAAAACATGACATGTTAAACAGTTTTTTAACATTGGTTTCTAAATTTGAGATGTTAAAAATAAAATAGACATCACCCTATATTTTAGACCGATGTTAAATATTTATTTTGAATTTTTTTTATCAAAGGCGCGGAAGGCGTGGAATGAAATCGTGAATTAATTTGAACACCCGCCCATGAGATACCTCACTATATCCAACCCTCTCTCCATTTCAGCCCAGGCGTTCCACATACTCTCTCCTCTCTCGCTGGAGCGAAAGCCCCGTCTCCATCTCCAAAACTACCCCATCTCCATCTCCAAAACTACCCCGTCTCCAGCTCCATCTCCAAATCTCTCCCTCTCTCTTGCACAGCATTCCGTAACCCTAGATCTCTTCTTCTCCCTCCATGGATCCTTACAAGGTTTGTTGCTCTCCGCCGACGCTGATCTATTCTTTGGAGATCCCGTGTCTTTGATTTGTGGTTTGATTTGGTTGCAGTTTCGCCCTTCAAGCGCTCACGATTCCCCCTACTGGACCACAAACTTCGGCGCGCCTGTCTGGAACAACAACTCTTCCTTGAATATTGGCCCCCGAGGTATTTGCTTTCCTCTAATCTTATCGGGATTTCATATGTATTCCTGAATTTTCGCTTCTATTGAATGGATTGCTCTTTTGATCTTATTTTGTTGGCTGCGTTGTGGTTTGATTTGAGAAATTGAACTGGAAAAAGGCTTGGTTGATCTTTTGCCCTTTCCTATCGGTTGTTTCAATAACTCCTTGATTTAGGCATATTTTGGGATAGGGGCTGCACGCCTTCAGTACCACCATTACAAGTTCACTTCATCCTTATCATTCATTTTTTTTGGAAGTACTGATTCATTTTCAATTCTGGATTAGGGGTTTTGCATACCCAGGGAGTATGAATTGAGAAAAAACATTTCTGGACTAGCTTTAGGGTTCGGACCAACATTGCAAGGCCAAGTCTTTAATTGCCTCCCTAATCTCCACGGTCTAGAATCGATCTGTTAGCTTTGGGAAACTGAAATTTGAATAATCTGCGATCTCATTAAACTTGAAGGCAAATGAAATTTAGTACACGCCTTGCTAAATTGGTGTGAGGAATTTACAAAGAAACCATGATTTATGATGAATTGGGGGAATGACCTTAACTGAGAAATGTAGCAAATTTGGTGTGAGGAATTTAAAAAAGCCTTTTTATTTTTTGGAAAATCCTACTTGGTATGTTCTTTGATGAATGAAATATGAGATTAACATGGGGATCATTTTTGTTCTGACGCTGCTTGTTCTTATGGATTCAGGAAGATGTAGATATCACGCAAAACCTGCACTTTGATGCATATCGTTTCTCCATCTCGTGGTCACTGATCTTTCCAGGTTAATGGATTGTTCATGTCAGTTCATGATTTTTACTTAGGAAATGCATTTGAAAATGGATTCATTGGTTATACAGAAGGATCCATGAAGGTAAATTGGAAGGGAGTTGCATACCACAATAGATTGATCAACTATTTGCTTGAGAAAGGCACCTTGGAATCTCCCAATTTCATTGTTAAGTAACCTATTTGATTTATTATTATCTGTTTCTTTCCTTTTAGGCATAACTCCGTATGCAAACCTTTACCACTACGATCTTCCTCTAGCATTGGAGAAGAAAATAACACCCCATAAATTATGTTTAACTGATTAAAAATATTTAGAAAAAGGATAATGCGTTTATTCTTATCATATCACAATATTCATATCATCAAAATGATATTGCTTTTCTACAAGTGTTTCTATCCTTGCATAATGGTCTGGTGTATTCTAGTCTTTGGAAATAATTTCAGCTTATGTTACTGAGCTCTCTTTGATTAATTATCTGTGCACTTTGTCACTATTTGTTTCTGCAAGTGTTTCTATCCTTGCATAATGGTCTGGTGTGTTCTAGTCTTGGGAAATAACTTCAGCTTATGTTAGTGAGCTTTCTTTTTTCATTTCTGCAAGTGATGTTATCACTGTTTTTACTCTTCAAATTCTGGTGTAAAGACTTGGTTAATGCTGTGCCGACTTGCAACTTCTTTTTGTCGCATGTGACTTATCATCACTGCAGTTTTGGTCGAGAAATTATAATCCCTTGAATGAATGATTTTTGTTCCTAAACAATGTCAATCAGGTACCCACAATCTGGACGCATCAATGATTTAGATCAAACTTTTGTGGCTTTGTTTTTAAGCAATTGGTGAGAGCTCATTATCGATTCTAATTTTGGTCATAATGATTTAGATCTTGGTTTTGCAGGCAAGTACTTACCTGCAAGAATTGGTCATAATTAATTTCTTAGTAGAAAAATAAGAGGGACAATCCAAAGCAAACGGTGGGAGGAAAACAAATAGAGTTAATAGTTTGATGGATGGATTGGTGGATTTACTATATAATGCCAATGCAATTGATGTCGTATACTATTCCTTGAATTGCTTAGTTGTATACTGACTAATGCAATTGTTTTAGCGGAATGCCTTAGATAAATGCAGCTTAGATATGTATATAAATGCATATGAGATTAAATGATTGCAGCTGAGATGGTTACTTGTAAAGTTTTGTCATGGACACCACTAGTAGCTAAGAGATGTTTGGTATGAACAAGATGTACAAGAATTATTGCTATTAGTTTATTTCCCTTGTTTCTTTGCTTCTTAAGTTCTACATGCTCTTTTTGCTATTATGTAAGATTCTATCTAATTTAAAGCCTATTAGCTCAAATGGTAGAGCATTGCGTTTAAACACAAAGATGCGGGTTCAAATCCCGCATAGGCTACGATAATAAAAAAACCCGCAAATATGTCATTTAACATCGGGTAATAGCCGATGTCTTTCAAAAATAAAAATCGATGTCTATGTGGGGGATGTAAAAAGTCAAAACATTTTAACATCGGGTAATAGCCGATGTCTTTATATGTTATAACATCGGTTATATTTTATAATCGATGTTATAGGATAACAAAGACATTTGATTTAAAAATATAAACGATGTTATAACATACAAAGACATCGGGTTCTGGCCGATGTGAAAAACTTTTGACATTTTACATCCCCCACATAGACATCGAATTTTTTTTTGAAAGACATCGGCTATTACCCGATGTTAAATAACAAATTTCTAGTAGTGCATGCATGACCTCGAATACTCCCTGGAGCAAAGATCAAAAAATTCGCAATTAATAAAAATTGTAGCCAATCTTCTAATTACTCCCACTTAGAAAAAGGCTACTCGCGTTAGGAAATAGACCAGTTCGAAAGGTAAAACGTGTGTTAATAGAACTTCAAACACATCCACAGGCTAAGTAAGGTTGATAAACGAGCTCGAAGCTTTGTTCTATTAAACTATCATAAAAGACCAAGCTTAAAAACCATTCGAAGTTGAGCCGTGGAGAGAAGGATCATCATGATTAACCTCGCGCTCACCTCCGCGTGAGTCCACCACCTGAACTTCGAAACACGCCTCACCCATGTGAGTAAAGATCATAGAAGCCCCCCTCCCAAAACCATGTGATTCTACAAAATCTTTCCATCCGCGGCCAAAGTAGAGAAGACCACTTACGTGACGCTCTACGCAAACCGGAAAATTACGCAACAGATGAGAAGAAAGTAAAACTCGGCTAGGGACAGCATCCGCGTACACCTCCTCAAACCTAAGTGGTAGCAGCTGAAAAGTAGACAAAGATAAAAGCAAAGAAAGAATTCTTAAAGGAAATGTGAAAATTAGGCATAAAACTCCTACCAAGCGAAAGAACTGCTCAGAATAGTCAATTGCTTGGAAGAAAGCCCATCGAGGTTCTCACCCAGAAGCCATGTCAGCTCTAAATGCTAAAGGAGGAACTATAATGGATCCTCGCATCTCGAGAGAATCAGAAGGAAAACAGTAAGTTCTTCCTTTCTTGTCTCATCACTCACGAGGAAAACAGTCAAGTAAAGAGGGAAGAGATGCATGCATGGCGCGCAACAGGTGACACAGTAACCCAGGGCACGCGTCCTTTTTTTCTAAGTTCAAAATTAATTGCATTAGCTATCCCGCTGAAACCCAACAAACCTCCTAGAAGGCCCCTTTTCAAGCAACCAAGGGTGAGTTGAAAAAGAAAAACTAAATTGCTTTTCAATAAAAGGTGATAGGACCAAGGGCATTAAAGCCCCACTCAGCAAATATAAAGCATTTTAGGATGACCCAAAATGATAAACATCTTAAACAAAATGGATCCAGGGTTGCCACCAAGGGCTTTCTATAGGGTCATCATGAGAGAGGAGCAACTTCAGACACTCCGGCTCCCGCTGATGTACGTCCTAATCGATGAAGACGCTCACACTCAAGCCAGGCTCTGGTCACGCTCTAACCAGGAGCACGAGGTAAAGGCAGAAAGAGATGGAGATGACCTTTTTTGGTTAACACAAGGATGGCGCGACTTCACACAAGCAAACCGAGTCGATGTAGGATCAGCTCTGATTTTTACCTACATGGGAGACTCTATCTTTGAAGTCGACGTAGTCAGTCTCGACAGCGAGGAAAACGGAGAAGCGGGATGTCCTTAAGCTTCTATTTTATGTATCGCGTTATCATCTCTAGTATGATGTATAAGGCTTAAAGGGATCAAACCTCTAAGAAAGGTTTCTACATGCTACTTCCTATTATGAATAATAAAAGATCTCCTTTTAAAATTATTACAAGGTCACGAAGTATGATAGAAAGCAAAGGAAAATCATAGTTTCCCCTTTTAAACCACTCGCGGAAGAAAAATTCTTAAATCAAATTACAAACTCTCAAAACGTGGCACTGGGAGAGCTCAGTTTGAACAACACGAGGAGGAAACTGAGCCAAAATTAGCCTCATTGTCATTCCCAATCTCGCGACGCGGGCAAACTTTGAAAGAGACATGGCCCCTATGAAAAAACATCATGGCACTTCCTATCCCAAGATGATGAATAGCAAGAAACTCATCCCAACCACTATCGATTTGAAAAAGACCGTTCTCACTCCAAAACACAACCACCGGAAAGTCGCGAAACAGATACGATGAAAGAAACGCCCATCTAGGCGACAGCGTCCCATATTCAGCTTCAAACTGAGGGGGCATAACCTGCACGCACCTTACAATAAAACTCTGAAAAACAGCCTAAGAATTCCAAATAAAAGGCAAGGGAAACTCACCAGTTGAGAAAGTTCATCCACATTCTCGATCTTTTGGAAAAAGGCCCAAGGGTTGAAACTTCCCGAAGACATAACGCGTACGATAATGCAATTGATTGTTGACACATAAGAAACAGTGAAGGGGATAAAAGGATTTGAGGCTTTAAAAAGGAAAAACCCCATCTTGAGGCATAAAGACAAGTGGGAAAAGACTTCATACATTCGGATAAACATTTTCAACACTTGAAAGAAAATCAGAGCATTAACAAGCGATAGTCTACAACGTCAACGAGCAAAATATAGAGTAATACCAAACTTTGTCCAACAGAGATCTCAAAACCAAATTCACAAAAATAACAAGTATCTCGTTGGAGCATCAAAAATAGGGAACAAACATAAATTCCCAAGTCCAGAAAAGTTTCTTTCAACCAGAACTAAGACATCAAAGATTAATCGGTGGTGGCCGCCTTCCCAACTTCATCCTCCGCGTCCTCGGCATCCTCATCATCAGAGTAGGACTCTTCCGCGGCCATCTCTTCCTTTGAAAGCCCCCAATCGGCGCTAGCCATACTAGGCTCGAACTTCTCTAGGGGAGCTCCGGGATTAATTGCCGAACGCACAACACTCTGGTTGATCCCCGCCACCATTCCCTTCCGAAAGTAGCTAAAACACTTATCTTTTAGAATACTGGCGCATTTCGGAGTCTGGAGGCAAGCTTTGGCTACGGAAGACATGAAAGAGGCGTCGGCCTCAGTTTTTATCCACTCAGAGGATAGATAAGCCAAACCCTCCGGACTCTAAAGCCATTGAAGGGCCGCGTCTTGGTCTGAACGCGCCTTGATGGTATCAAGTTCTTGCTTGGTAATGGACGCCTCCTCAGGAAGGATGGAGAGATCTTCTTCCGGCTTATCAATGCTGGCCTGCCTAGCCTGAGGAATTTCCCGCGAATTCCCTTCCGCCACCTCAAGCTCTTTGACGCGAGAAACAGAAACATCCAGAGAAGCCTTCAGATCATCATATTTCTTCTTGAAAACCGCCATAGCTTCCTTTTGTGCCTGCACTTCTTCATGGAGTTCCACTGACCTCTTTTTGAACTTCTCCACCGAGGCTGGGTCACCAACGGTGTTCTCCATGATCCGCAGCTGATGAGACAATTTCTTGATCTCTTCCTCTTTCTTTCTAAGACTCTCTTCACCACACACCAAACGTTTCTCGACGTCTGGTTGAATCACCCTCAGCTGAGACAAGAGAAAATAGAGGAGGAAGGCCAGAGTTAAACCGCGTCAAATTATTCCAAAAGGAAAGACAAAAGGCAACTAGCAAAGTTAACTTACCCACTGGATAAGACGATCAAAGTTAGTCAAAAGAGTAACAGCATCCAATCGACTGACATATCCTTGCTCAGGAAGACAACATTTTTTAGCTGGAAAGGCAAGGCCTTGCAGATCAATCAAGTCAAAGCCTGGAATGGGAAACTCGCGGAGAGTCGCTTCACCCTCCAAGAAGAGCCCCCTTTCATCCGCGGCCGATGGCCCAACAGCAATGCTAACCTTCCTTTTCTTCGACTTGGAAGTTTCAGGGGCAGATGGACGAACGCGTTTTTCCCGGGATGTAAGAACCAATGAATAAGACCCTATGAGAGCACCAGTCTCTTCTGTGACAGTCATGTCAATAATCGGCGCCACTTCCGAAACTGGAAGATGGGCAGGAGGATCACTGATCTCCAAACTTGTGTTTTTCTTCTTTTCAGATTTTGCTTTATGTCGCTTCAGAAGTGAGTCCAAATCCATTTTATCTGAGCGCAAAAACATCCAATGATAAGTTAACCATCAAAACAAGACAAAACAAGAAGCACAAGTCTAAGCACCGAAAGAAACAATAAAACAGAAAGAGCCACCTAGTTGCGGATGGGGCAAACTCAAACCAGCCATCTCAAGACGGAACGCGGATAGCATTTTATCCCAAGGAGACCTAGGAGTGTGTGAAAACAATTGTTTGAACTCAGGGAGATTGGAAACATTTGGTTTTTTCACAGAGCAGAAACGCCCTGGAACGGTCCGGCAATTGAAACCCTTTCCAAACCTGTCGCGGACCAGAAACCACTTATACTTCCAATTCGATTTGCTAGACAACCTCTCCATGTATCCACAACTCGAATTGCACTAATAAAATCTCGAATCCTGGGTCCCCTTTTTTAAGGAAAAGATGCTGAAAATCAACTTCAAGGAAGGGGCAACCCCAATCTCCTTGCACCTCATAATAAAGCTGGTAAAAAACATCTGATTACTCCACTCCCTTGATGAAAATCGGAATAAGTTTCAAAGGGCTTGATAGTCTGTTTGTGTCAAAGGTCTTGAAGCTTTAACAGTGTTGATGAAACACAAAACCTGTTCTCTATATTATTTTGCTCGAATATTATTATATGTTATTATATACTTCCAATATATTATTATATATTCACTAACCTTTCAGGAAGTTTTTGAAATTTTATATCCTTCCTTAAGCGTTCAAAGTTGAGAAAGATCAAATCGAGAACATGGCTTCCGATGTTTCCAAAGATAGAAGATTGCACTCAAGCCATGATCATCTGTAAGCCGTTGGTGAAGATCTGTGGCGCCGATCTGTTCTCTATAAAGAAAAGGAAGAAAAGAAGACAAGTACATTCGTTGAACACAAGCTTTCATACACTCAAGCCCTCAAGCGAGATCTGTCTTCTTCGTGTGCTCTCTGCTAGTGCTCAAGAGTCTGTTATTTCATTTCAAAGCAGTTGAGAGTTACATAGTGAGCTTATAGGATATATTTCGTGATAGTGTTATACTCGAGAGTTTGTAACTCAGGAAGTGAACACTAGGCGATTGATTCACTAAGTGTAAGAGGATTGTACTAGATAGCTGAGAGAGGTGGGGCTCTTCTAGATTGGTCTAGGACTCCAAGGGAACATGAGTTGACTAGATTGCAATTGTATAGGAGAGAGGCTTCTCGGTGAGCTACTAGGATCCTAAGTCTTGTGAATCAATAAAAGCCGGTTGAGTCCTAGGGTTGTGGAAGAACCCTAGGCGGGGACGTAGGCCAAGTTCGTGCCGAACCTCGTAAACAACTCATCGAGTCCTTAACTTATTGCTTTACCTTATTTCCGCACTTGGTTTGTATTACTTAACTTTGTGATTCAGGTATTCAGAGAAAAGACTAAGTCTAATCTCAAAGGGTTTTGCACGAGCTTCAAAAGTCTTGAGACTATCTGCGAAAAACCGGGATACTCTATTCAACCCCCCTTCTAGAGTATCTTTATATTACTTTGTTTTACTTTATCGAACCTTCAATTGGTATCAGAGCCTTACTCACTGCTTTCGATCTAACAATCTTGTGAGTTTTTGATCATGTATGGTGAAGCAAGCGGAGGATTTGCACAGAGAAGGTCTACCAGCAGACCACCACTCTTTGTAGGAAACAACTTTGTCCCCTGGAGATCATTGATGAAGATGTTCATTATAGATCAAGATCTGGAACTTTGAAACATTATAGAGAATGGTCCGAAGGTTCCAGAGAAAGACGGACCAAATGGAGCCAAAGTCGCAAAGAAGGAGTCTGAATACATCCAAGTGGATCTTGAACTCGTCTCCAAAAACTAGAGGGCTATCAACTTACTTTATTGTGGTTTTAGCACTGATGAGTTTAATTGTATTTCATCTTGTAGGTAAGCTAAAGAGATTTGGGACAAGCTGGTCGTTACCTATGAGGGAACCAGCCAAGTGAAAGACAACAAGATCAGTCTCTTCCTTCGAAAGTATGAGCTTTTCAAAATGAAGCCTGATGAGTCTATCAAGGCCATGTTCCAACGATTCACGAAAATCACCAACAACCTTGACTCTCTCGGCAAAAGCTTTACGAACGTTGAGAAAGTGAGGAAGATATTGAGGTGCCTCCCAAAAGAAAAGTGGGGTCCAAAAGTAACAGCCATAGAGGAAGCCCAAGACCTCACCACTCTGCCCCTTGATGACCTACTTGGGAAACTGATCACGCATGAGATGATCCTTAATGAAGACGATGGAGAACTTCCAGCAAGCACTAAGAACTTGGCACTCAAGTCTAAGAAGGATGAGCCCAAAGATGGATCTAATTCCGAAAATGAGGATGATGATGAGGATGATCCTTTTGCTCTTATCACAAGAGGCCTTTCTCGAATCCTCAAAATGAAGAAACAATTCAACAACAAGGATGGATCAGAGTCTTGTAAATTTTGAGGTAAGTCTCAATACAACAAATATGATAAGAAGACTAAACCTTTGTCTTGTTTTGAATGTGGTGAAACAGATCATCTTGTGAAGGATTGCCCTCAAAAGACGAAGAGCCAGTCCAAGAAGGGTGATAAATGGAAAAAGAAAGCCATGGTGGCAACCTGGAGTGATTCTGACTCTAACTCCGATGATGAGAAGGCCAATGTTTGTCTTATGGCCTCAGGAGATGAATCCCACGATGAGAAGCTTGAGGTAACTGTTAAATAACTTATGGCAAGTCCAAAAGTGGTATTATCGGAATTCCTTTCTAATATGATTGCCAATGAAGAGAAACTTATTGCCAAACTAACACTCTTATTAAGAAAACTGTGAACCAGGAAAGAACTATTGAGGATCTGTCTATGAGGGTCAAAAGTCTTGAAGCTTCTTATTCAGGTCTTGACATTAAAGTCAAGACTCTTGACTCAGAGAAATCTGAACTCAAGCAAGATCTCTCGATCGTCTCTGAGAAGTGAACATCATGACTTAGAGAACGAGAAGATCTCCCTGGATAATAAGATTCAAGACCAACAGACAACCCTCATAAGTTTTACCAAATCCAAAGGTACTCTTTGATAGGATGTTGGGTGAGCAACAAAGTTCTCCAAACAAAAGTGGTATTGGTTACAATCCAAGGTTTTTAATGAAGCAGCACATTACCACTTTTGTAAAGGCAAAAGGAAGCAGAACCTCTCCTATATGCCACCACTGTGCTAGAAAGGGACATGTAAAAGAGACCTGCCCCTATAGAAGAAAGGATCCATATATCATTCGCAATACATTTCCTGTTCATTTAAGAAAATAATGGATAACACAAGTTTGGGTCCCCAAAGGCACTATTTTACCGAATATGGTTTATCCCAATAATGGATCCAAATTTGCTTATTGGTCTAGCCACAAAGGTTGATGTTTGTTTTGTAGGAGATCACCAAGGTGAAGGAGCAAAAATGGATTATGGATAGTGGATACTCGAGGCATATGAGTTGGAAGAGTTCTCTCTTTCATGATCTAAAGGATCAATCCACAGGAACAATCACTCTTGGTGACAAAGAAAAATGTGACATCATTGGTATTGGTAGTGTTGGAAGTCATTCCAACCATAGTATTAAAAATGTTTATCTTGTTAATGGTTTGAAGTATAATTTGCTTAGTGTTTCTCAACTATGTGATAGTGGTAATGATGTTGGATTTAACAAGAAAAGATGCCTAGTGTGCAGAGAAGATACAGGTGAAGTTGTTCTAACTGCATATCGTTACAACAATATATATGCAGTAAATGCTGAGCAAGTGGCACAAGGAAGCTTAACCTGTCTAAAGGCTTTGACGGACGATCCAAAGCTTTGGCACAGGAGACTCGATCATGTGAGTCCACATACACTACAGAAGCTTGTGTCCAAAGGGCTTGTAAGAGGGCTACCTGAGATGGACTTCAAATGTATTGATATGTGCAATGCATGCACACGAGGTAAACAAACACGTAGCTCTTTCAAACCCAAAAAGGTTGTAAGTTCCTCTAGACCTCTTGAACTTTTACATATGGATTTATGGGGTCCTATGCGAGTCAAATCTCCCAATGGTAAAAAGTACATGCTTGTTGTTGTTGATGATTTTTCTAGATATACGTGGGTTGCATTTTTAAAAGAAAAACCAGAGGCCTTATTTGAGTTTTCAAAACTTTTTAAGGAGTTGCAAACTTTAAGAAACGAGCCCTTAGTGTCAATTCGAAGTGATCATGGTAGGGAGTTTTATCAACTTCAGTTTGATTTGTTTTGTGCTAAATATGGCATCTCCCATAACTTTTCTGCTCCTAGGACACCTCAACAAAATGGGGTTGTGGAACGAAAGAACCGCACCCTAGAGGATATGGCCAGGACTATGCTTTTAGAAAATGCATTACCTAAAACCTATTGGACTGAAGCTGTTAACACAGCTAACTATATTTTGAATCGTTGTCTTATTCGTTCCATCTTAAAGAAAACTCCTTATGAACTTTTCAAAGGCCGCAAACCACTTATATCTTATTTTAAACCCTTTGGCTGTACTTGCTTTGTTCATAACAATGGAAAAGATAACCTTGGGAAATTTGATGCGCGTAATGATGAAGGTATATTTCTTGACTACTCCACAAGTAGCAAAGCTTATAGAATCTTCAATAAAAGGACCCAATTAGTTGAAGAAAGTATACATGTTATATTTGATGAATGCAATGACGGTTCTTTGAGTGAAAGTGTTGCAGATATAGATCTTAACATCCATGCAGAGAACGAGGAAGGTGATGATGCTGTTACCAAGAACACAGAGAAGAGAAACATGCAGGAACAGATTCTCAACACTGAAGAATTGGCCCAAGGTGTTGAAGATTCGTCCAAAGCCCTTGGTGTCCAATCCAAAAGTGTTGAAACGTCAGAAACTGCTGTAACTGAACCTAACAGGACTATGGAGTCAGATGTATCTCAAATCAATCCTGCTGGTGTGACGAATCAAGGAGCTGAGACTAGCAAAAGAAAATTCAAATACTTCTCATCACACTCATTAAAGGATATCATTTCTGACCCTACTTCTAGTGTTCAAAATCGTTCTAAACTTAAAGATCTTTATGCTTTTCACGCGTTTGTCTCTCTTATAGAACCAAAGAAGGTAGATGAGGCCCTTCAGGAGCCAGACTGGATCATTGCTATGCAAAGCGAGCTTAACAAATTTGAAAGGAACAAAGTCTGGACCTTGAAGCCTAGGCCAAAGCATCAATCAGTCATTGGAACACGATGGATATTTCGAAACAAGCTAGATGAGAATGGTAAGATCGTGAGGAACAAAGCAAGGCTTGTTGCTCAAGGCTACAATCAAGAGGAAGGTATTGACTACGAGGAGACCTTTTCTCCCGTAGCCAGGCTTGAAGCCATTCGTATATTATTAGCATTTGCATCTTTCATGAGCATAAAGTTATATCAAATGGATGTCAAGTGTGCTTTCCTTAATGGTTTCTTAGAGGAAGAAGTATATGTGGCTCAACCCCCAGGTTTTGAAAGTTCGGAATTTCCTAATCATGTTTATAAACTTGACAAAGCGCTTTATGGTTTGAAACAAGCCCCAAGAGCTTGGTATGAGCGCTTGTCAAAATATCTTTTAGAAAATGATTTTAAAAGGGGGTTGATCGACAAGACTCTTTTTATCAAGACCAAAGGAATGAACATTTTGGTTATTCAAATTTATGTTGATGATATATTATTTGGTGCTACTAACACATCTTTGTGCAAGGAATTTTCTGACATCATGTGCAGTGAATTTGAGACGAGCTTGATGGGTGAACTCAACTTCTTCTTGGGATTACAAGTTCATCAATCCATGAAAGGGATCTTTGTCAACCAAAGCAAGTTCACTAAGGATCTCTTGAAAAAGTTCAAGATGGATCAATCCAAAGCAGCCAAGACTCCCATGAGCTCAACACTATCTCTAGATCAGGACAAGTCTGGAAAAAGTGTCAATCAAAAGGAGTACCGAGGAATGATTTGATCTTTACTATATCTGACAGCTAGTAGACCTGACATCATGTTTAGTGTTTGCATGTGTGCTAGGTTTCAAGCTGATCCTAAAGAATCTCACCTCGTGGCTGTGAAGAGGATCTTTGGATATCTCAATGGCACTAAGGAGCTTGGACTTTTGTACCCAAAGCAAAAGGATTTCACATTAATCGGGTATTCTGATGCAGATTTTGCAGGCTATACGGTGGATAGGAAGAGCACATCAGGATGTTGCCAATTCTTAGGAGCATCTTTGATCAGTTGGCATTCTAAGAAACGAAACTCAGTTGCCCTATCCACTGCAGAAGCCGAATATATAGCAGTTGGAGCATGCTGTTCCCAAATCCTTTGGATAGCTCAACAAATGCGAGATCTTGGCATCAACTTCAAAGGCATTCCCATTAAGTGTGACAATACAAGTGCCATCTCCATTACAAAGAATCATGTTCAGCATTCAAGGACCAAACATATTGATGTAAGGCATCATTTCATTAGAGACCATGTTGAAAAAGGTGATGTGTCCATTTCTTTTATTTCAACTGATTATCAATGGGCTGACATTTTTACTAACCATTGGCAGAGGAAAGATTCACCTTCATTAGACGAGAGATTGGGATGCATAACAAGGATGCACTTTCGTAGGGGGAGGTTTCCCTTTACGAACGATAAATTCTACCCAGTGTCAAGACCTTTGTGATCTATATCAAGGTTTGTGAACTAACTGGTGGAATACAGATATCGAATCATATATATTTGGTTAATATCTCTTTAGATATTTGATCAAGTATATTTTTTCATCGGATTTCAAAATTCTCTATGTTACATTTTATTTCCATCCGTTGAGATATTTTATTTTTGGAACAAAATATTTCGGTTATTTCCCTCCTATTTTAATGGGTTGATTTGAATTTTGAATTGAGATCTTTTAAAATTGGCAATGTTATCATTACCTACATTGGAACCCTAAAACCCGTCCCATCACTCAAATCTCTCCTATTTAAAACCCAAACTCCACTCGATTACCTCATAACCTCAGAACTACCCAAAACCTTTCCAATTCTCTTTCTTCAACCTCCCAAATTGTTCTGAAACCCTAGCCGAAAATCTCCATGGCTCCCAAATCAAAGAAAGCTTCCACACCCAAAAGACTTGGCGCCACCCCCAAGGGATGCCAGGTCACTGCTACTTCCCCTACACCTGAACCCACTCCTCAAGCTATCGTCCCTACTGTTGTCCAGAGCACCATCGCTGAGAGCACGACTACAGTAACCAAGAGCTCTAAAAAACGCTCAGCTAAGAAGCCTCTCATTGCGAAACAAAAAGGGAAAAAGAAGGTCTTCGCTGAAGAGGTGGATGAGGAGGAAGAAGAGGACGATCTCGACGCTATTCTTGAACGGGATGCCGCCAAGGAAGCTGAAGAAGAAGCTTTAAGAGGCCGAGCTGGAAAGGAAATTGGCCGAGGAGGAGGCCGAGAGAATTCGGAAAGAGGCTGAGAAGGAGGTTCTCAATGAGGAGGAACCAGAGGAAGAAGAAGAGGAGGATGATGAGACCGGTGATGAAGAGGATGCTGACGGAGACAACGATGATGGGTCCGCTGAGGACTCGGGGTCTGAGGACGAGGAGGAAGAGGAGACAGAACCTGTTGCCTCTTCTTCTCCTTCTCCTCCTCCCCCGTCTCCAAAGAAGCAGAAAGCCCCTGCAGCAGCCAAACCTCCCTCTCCCAAGCGTACCAGGAAGGGTACCCTCAAAGGCCTTGAGGCACCTGCCAAGAGGACTGCTCCAACACAGGCTCGAAGGAAGAACGTTGATCCTCCTGCCCTCATTCAGGTAAACCAATCCCTCCCCTCTTCATGGTTTGAAAATGCTGAAATGGCTGGTAAGTGGGTAGATGAGTTTCGAACTCGTAGGATCTGCTGCTCTGATTTTTTAGATATTGCGTTCTTTGAAGCTTTGAATTTACCATGCATTGCTCTTCTTAAAAAATCCCCAGCCTGGACCCTTCTCAATCTTGAAACCGTCTATTATCCCCAACTTACCCGCCTGTTCTACATAAACCTCAAAGCCAAACACATTGACGATGGTTGGTTCTTGGAATCTGTCGTCAAGGGAGTTAGAATCTCTTTCAACTCCTTTGACTTCGCTGATTTCCTTGGCCTACCTAGCCCTTGTCCACCCTCTCAAGAAAACCCCTCTAAAGAAGACTGCATTACCCATGCCCGTTCCAAATACCTCTTACCCGAAGCATCCACCAGCACCTCAAAGCAGCTAACCCACTCATCCCTTACCCTAGAGGCAAAAATTATCTTTAACATCATTGTGCGTTGCCTCTTACCCCGTCTAAACTCCGGCTCTCTCTTGACCGACAATGCCATGGTCCTACTTTACCGAATCCTCAATGGCCTTGATCTTGATCTGGCCAACACCATTTTAGGATCCATGGCTCACACCAGAAAAGACAGGAAAGGAACTCCCCTCCCCTTTGCTACCCTTTTGACCCAAATCTTCAAAGCTTCTGGAATCGATTTTAAAAAGGAAGAACAGCAGCGTCATATGGATAAGTTCGACTCCAAGAGTCTTGAGAAGATAGGCATCACTCGGTCCCCCCAAGGGACTTTGAGTCTTGCCTCCCCATCAAAGGCTCTTCCCACTACCTCAGCCATTGATGAGCACATGGATAACCTGGAGTTGGGCTTGGAGGAAGTTCGCCTGGACATCAAGGAGCTGCACAAGGAGTTCATGACGGAGATGAGCGGGATATCCAAGCTGGTGCAAGGTCTGAGGTCGCTGCTCACTGATGATGCTCCGGACGATGAAGCTTAGCCTTACCTTACCCTACCCTTACCCCAAATCTGAAACATTGCTGGTTTTTGAAAACTGTTGCAACACTGTTGGTGACTGTTTTACCTCCTCCCTTTGTTGAAAGACAAAAAGAGGGAGATGATCTGTGGTTTAGACTTTAAACTTTTTAACTGCTGTGAAGGTCTTGGAAGACCTTGGTTTTGCTTTTGGTTGGATATTTTCATGTCTTTAACTTATGATCCAACATTTGTCTAACCCATGCAGGTACTTAGTCCGATTTTTCTTTTATTATATTTGTTTGACTAAGTTGCAGGGATGCACATATTTTGTCTTTCATCAAGGGGGAGATTGATAACTCCACTCCCTTGATGAAAATCGGAATAAGTTTCAAAGGCCTTGACAGTCTGTTTGTGTCAAAGGTCTTGAAGCTTTAACAGTGTTGATGAAACACAAAACCTGTTCTCTATATTATTTTGCTCGAATATTATTATATGTTATTATATACTTCCAATATATTATTATATATTCACTAACCTTTCAGGAAGTTTTTTAAATTTTATATCCTTCCTTAAGCGTTCAAAGTTGAGAAAGATCAAATCGAGAACATGGCTTCCGAAGTTTCCAAAGATAGAAGATTGCGCTCAAGACATGATCCACTCTAAGCCGTTGGTGAAGATCTGTGGCGCCGATCTGTTCTCTATAAAGAAAAGGAAGAAAAGAAGACAAGTACATTCGTTGAACACAAGCTTTCATACACTCAAGCCCTCAAGCGAGATCTGTCTTCTTCGTGTGCTCTCTGCTAGTGCTCAAGAGTCTGTTATTTCATTTCAAAGCATTTGAGAGTTACATAGTGAGCTTATAGGATATATTTCGTGATAGTGTTATACTCGAGAGTTTGTAACTCAGGAAGTGAACACTAGGCGATTGATTCACTAAGTGTAAGAGGATTGTACTAGATAGCTGAGAGAGGTGGGGCTCTTCTAGATTGGTCTAGGACTCCAAGGGAACGTGAGTTGACTACATTGCAATTGTATAGGAGAGAGGCTTCTCGGTGAGCTACTAGGATCCTAAGTCTTGTGAATCAATAAAAGCCGGTTGAATCCTAGGGTTGTGGAAGAACCCTAGGCGGGGACGTAGGCCATGTTCGTGCCGAACCTCATAAACAACTCATCGAGTCCTTTACTTATTGCTTAACCTTATTTCCGCACTTGGTTTGTATTGCTTAACTTTGTGATTCAGGTTTTCAGAGAAAAGACTAAGTCTAATCTCAAAGGGTTTTGCACGAGCTTCAAAAGTCTTGAGACTATCTGCGAAAAACTGGCATACTCTATTCAACCCCCCTTCTAGAGTATCTTTATATTACTTTGTTTTACTTTATCGAACCTTCAACATCCAACCATTTTGGACAATCTGAGCAGGGCTTAGATTGTACTCATTCAAAAACCCTGAGAAAAAGGGGTGTAGGGGAAGTCGGAAACTTTGGGACAGACTAGCCGCGTAAACAACTAAACAGTCCACATAAGCATCCAAACAACCTCCCCCCTCCTCAGGAAGGCAGAACTCTACTCCCGCGGGCCATGGAAAGATACGAGAAATAGCATCAAGATCCGCCAAATTTAACAAAGTAGTACAACCCCTCAGCTCCTCCAAATGAGATCTCCACGGGTGAACCTTGTCAGTTACAACTAATGGGCGGTCGGAGGGGGGCGGAAGAGGTTTGAAATCTCCCAGGAAGAGGCAAGTGTCCAAATCCCCTAGATCATACACTGGGTATCCAAGTCGGTCAAATTCTCCTTAGAGCGGATCTTCTTCGGATTTTCCGCTACACCAATAGGGGGAGCTTCATAAGGAATCCAAACATTCTCTACCTCTTGATCCGCAGAGTGAGAAGTGGAAGAAGGACCCGCATCCACGGAAGAACAAGCACCTGATTCATCCGCATCCCTCGAATTTTCATCTCCCGCGCATCCCTTCGAAGAAGAAGAAACTGTGTAAGGAGAAGAATAGTAATCAGGGTCAGTACGCTTCCGGCGCCTTCTCACCTTAATAGGACTGCCCGTAGGACCAACCCGATTTGGAGTCGATGTGGATGTGGCGGAAGACGACTCTGATGAAGTACCACCAGAGCTAGAAGAGGAACTCTCAAAAGAAGAGGAGAGGATCTCTTGAGCATGACGCGGTTGGGAAGATGAAGCGACATCACCTTTCCACCCTTCACCTCTCTCGAAGTCTTCTAATGTGTCGCGCTCCCCACTGAGACTAGCCATTTCTAAAGAAGCTAGAAGAAAATCGTATGAAGATTTACTTACACAAAACGAAACCTCGTTCAAAAACACATTCAGAGACGAACTCACGCCCTAATTTTCGATCTATCCGTCAAGAAAATCAAAGAATTGAAAAGAAAAATCAAGAACAGCTTAGAACGAGAAGAATTACCTTGAAGAGCTGAAGAACCTCGCCGGAAACTTCAAACGAGCAATCGGAAACCTAAAAGACCGCCGCTGGAAAACCAAGAAATGGATAAGAACACAAATCTTTGGAAAATCAGAAGAAGACAAATGTGAGATGAAAAAACGGAACGGGGTAACTTATAGGAAATTACCGACGGTTGAACTTCCAGACAGAAATGGGCCTAATGGGCCCTAAATGGGCCCAAACTCGATGGAAAAAAGCCCATCATCCCTAACGAAAACCAAAATTGAAGCGGCCACAAAAATACAGATGTTTTCTTAAAAATCTTTATCGACCCGCGTCAATCCCTGAGAGGAATCGACCCAGCCCGAGGAGCTGTGACAAAACTGACAATAAAAACATCTGTAAAAACATAAAAATAAAATAAAACACAACAAATTGGCAAGAAGTAGTAAAAAATCATCACAAAGGTCATCTCGGACAGATTTATCAAGGCCGTCCGCAGATGGACATTCAACGAAAAAAATTGCAAGCTCACTCGAACGAAATTATCCGCGGGTGGAAAAGAGGGGCACGTGGCGAACATGCCCACTCCCCACGAGTAGAACACGTGTCGAGCAACAAACTCCACGTGGCATGTCATTTGAAGATCACCTAATGCCTATAAAAGCAAGAAATCACATTAGGAAAAGGGACTTTTTTTGGGAAAAAAGTAGGCGGAAAGGAAGAAAAGGGAGAAAGGAGCGGATCGAAACCCAACAACCTGAGAAAAGAGAGGACAAGAGAGAGTAGAAAAGAAAGAGTAAGTTTAACGCATGAGGAGAAACCTCTTTTCAGGAAGAAGGAACTGTTCCGCGGACATAGACCTTTTTTCGCCCTTTGAAAACCTGGAGCTAGAACCAAGAATCTGTTGTTGTTGGTCCTCAAGACAACCAACGGTGGCAGGTAAGCATCTGATTCCCAAATCGTCTGAGGAAACCTCCGTAAGGGAATGATCCATCAGCATCCATAGCTAGATTGTTCCCGCGGCACAGGTTGGGCTGCATCGATTATATTGATGCGGGTCAGGTAAGTTCATTGTGAATATTGAAGGCCCCACTGGGTATATTCCCGAGCCCCACTAAAAATGATGGCCTTTTGATTTCGAGCTTTTTCAGTCACCTTCAACCCCACCACCACCGCCTCCTTCAATGTCGTCGGTGTCTCAAAGGACTTCCTTTTCTCTATGGCTCTCCACTTCCCCACTCCGGTCAACCGATGGAATCTCATGAAGCTTTCTACCTCAATTTCTTTGGAAGAAATCTCAGTAATCTCCTCCCTCCTTCCCCAAATTGAAAATTGAAAGCAAAGCGGCCAGATCCGGTGCCCCTTTCCCGTCCCCTGCTTGTCTCTCTCTTTCTCTCCGGCACCCCATATGTTTCTATGTGCTTCCTCTTTCTCTCCGGCGACAACCCGCGACCATGGCTATCTGCGCTTCTAAGCTATTGAGTTCTTCCGGTTCGGTAGTCAAAAAACCAGGTGAGCATCTTGATAATCCAGATCTCCTTCTTCAATACGATTCTATCACAATTGGTTTTGAATTACAATTTACATAGATCTGATTTATTTCTGTCGTAACTTGTTTGCTCTTCAATTAGATAGATGGTGATTGTTAAATGTTTCTGAACATCTTTGTGGGGATACTTAATTGTGTGTTGGTTGATTTGAATTAGGGATCGCTAATCTAGGGTTCTTAATTTGGGGGAATGGTTTTTTGAACCTCCGAGTCGCCAGATTAAGAAACAGAGAATTGAGAATTGATCAAATGATTTGCACCGAAATTTTATGTTGATAGATTAGCTTTATAAATTCAGAATTGAGAATAGAAAAGGGAATCTGTGTTGGTGGTGATTGCTTAAACCGAGGTGCAAATCAGATTTGGTGGTGCAAATTTGAGAATTGACCAAATGATTTGCACCTTAATTTTTTATACACATGTGGTGGTGGAAATTTGAGAATTGATCAAATGATTTGCACCTTAATTTTTTTTATACACGTGTGGTGTTGGTGATTGAGAATTCCAATCAGATGTGGTGGTGGTGGTGATTGAAATGAGATCTATCGACTTATATACCGTGTGCCTGTGAACCTTCTCAACTTCTTTGGATTGGATTAATTCTCTATCAGGCTTTGTTTGGATTCCACTTGGGAAGATTATGTTGATAGATTAGCTTTATCAAATTTAAAACCCATATACCAAACACATATCTGCTATTTGATAGACAATAATTTGGAACGTGACTTGAATTTAGAGCATTTGAATAATCAGTTGGATTGGGTTGGATTGTGACCAAGCGTAGTTGGGTAGATCAGTCATTTCGATTGATTGATTCACTTGAAAAAGTGAAAATATAAAACCGAAAAGTGTAATTTTAGAACTCAAATGATCTTAACTAGCTTGTCCATATTTTGAGTTAGCTTGTTACTTGTGTTAAGATTCGAAAGCTCAATGAGGAATGAGCGCCTGAACGATTGTCATTCAGGAGGTTAGTGGTTCGACTCCACCTGGATCTATCTATTATTTCAATGTTCAAAGTTTAAATGCTCAAAGTTTATTATATTTTATTTGCATAACATAATATTGTATTTGCACAACATAATATTGTATTTGCAAAATATACAGTTATATTTGCACAACATAATGTTATATGCGCGCATCGTAACGTTATATTATTAGATATGCACAACATAACGTTATATTTACAAAACATGATATTATATTTGCACAACATAATGGTATATTTGCACAACATAACGTTATATATGCACTTTATCATTTTATTATTGCTCTTTATAATCTTTGTAACTTCATAATCTTATTCAAGCACTTCATATTATTATTCATACAAGTCGTCATTTTATTCTTGCACTTTATCATCTTATTTATGCATGTTATCATTTTATTATTGCACTTTATAATCTTATTCATGAACGAGAACAAAAAGAAGACAACCATAAATAGCTTATGCGGAATTTTGAACTCGAACATATGTGCATTGGCACATCGCTGTACCATTTTTAATTGAGCTAATAGGCTTTTATTCTTGCACTTCATAATCTTATTCATGTACTTTGTCATTTTATTCTTGCACTTAATCATTTTATTCTTGCACAACATAATATTATATTTGCACAACATAATATTTTATTTGCACAACATAATATTATATTCGCACAACATAATATTTTTTTTGCACAACATAATATTATATTTGCACAACATAATTTTATATTTGCACAATATAATATTGTATTTGCACACCATCATGTTATATATGCATTATATCATCTTATTTGTGCACATTATCATTTTATTATTGCACTTTATAATCTTATTCATGAACGGGAACACAAAAAAGGCAATCATAAATAGCCTATGCGGGATTTTGAACTAGAACCTTTGTGTATGGCCACATCGTTATACTATTTTTGAACTAAAAGACTTTTAATGACGCATGTCGCATCTAAGTACAAAACCGCCATAAAAATAGCAACCCATAAAGAAAATATTTGGTAGAAAACTTACTTTACATTAGGAAAATGCACATTTATTAATAATAATCTTTATTGTATTATTTGCTTACTTTATATTTTGTAATCTCATATTTTTCACTTTTTAAAATAAAGACAAAAAATGTGATGTAGCATACTTTGTTGCATTTTGTAATCTTATAGATGCACCTTATAATATTATTTCAAATAAAAATTACGGGCTAAAATATATAATTTTTATAATTGAAATATGGGCGATATTGGTAGAAATAGAAAGTATGGGAGAGGTGGTGACATTTACTTCATAATTAGAGTCATTAACCCATTTACCTCATAAATTAGGCCTATTTACACATTAATTAGGCCCATTTATCTATTACTAATTTAATTAGGCCAATTTATCTTTAAATTAGGCCCATTTAGCTTCACATTAGACCATTTTTATTTTAAGAGGGATTTTCATTTTAAGCCCCCTTTTTCATTTGAACATTTACCTCTCTCTCTCTCTCTCTCTCTCTCTCTCTCTCTCTATATATATATATATATATATATATATATATATATATAGGGGAAATATCTAATGAGAAGTGATATTTGGGTGAGAAGATGAGAAGTAAGCCTTATACCCCTTAGATTAAAATGATTTTTTTTATATGGATATAGGGGACATATCTAATGAGAAATATATAAATGTTTTTTCAAAAAAATTATTTTTTACGCTATTTATCTAGATGGTGATTTAAGGTTCATTTTAGGGGTTTTATGCTAATTTAAATTACTTTTTTCATTCATCATCTAAAAAAATAGCATAAAAAATAATTTAAAAAAAAACATTGACATATTTATCATTAGATATGTCCCCTATATCCATATAAAAAAAAATTATTTTAATCTAAAGGGTATAAGGCTTACTTCTCATCTTCTCACCCAAATGTCACTTCTTATTAGATATCTATCTATATATATATATATTCACCCATTCTTCAACATAATCTTATGTTAATAAATAATGTAATGTTTGGCTAAACAATCTGCTGGTAGAAAATACCTTTCATGTCCATTAAGTAAAATAATTAGAAGAAATTAAAAAAAAGGAATTAGGGAAGGGGAATGAAATTAAAGGGTTGTATATACATTAACGAGAAATTAAAGAAACAAGGTGAACTTTGCAAGCTCCGAACATGTTCCGAAATTATCATAACCATATTTTCGTGAAGTTGCACGCATAATCTAAGAGAGAAGGTACGCAAAGTTAATTTGGACGAAGTTAATGAGAAGAAAAATTCATTTAGTCTCCCATCGATGATGGATGGATCATCCATCCATCACCGAAATTATCATAACCATATGTATCCATCATGGATGGATACATATGTGTGTTAAACACATACAATAGCTAGCTAGTTAACGCGTACAACTGGTCGAGAGGAAACTGGAAAGGTACTCCAAACATTTTAGTGCTAGTGTCCGATTCGCCTTCAAGAGGCTAGGTCTACAAAACATGCCTGCTGGAGGAGCATGTATCCAGGCATGGCTAGCTAGGGGCTGGGCTCCTCCTTCCTTAGTTGTGGTTGTGAATAGGAGAGTCTCCGGATGGACCCGAGTAGTCCTTAACCTCTACAACTGCGTCGCGAGTTTCAACTCCAACATTACCCTTGGATTTGTTTCCATTGTTGATGTTGGTTTCTATCATGGATCGCTTTGTTGTATCCTGCGATGCGAGGGTGCATATTTACATAACTCGTACGTACGTACATACTATATAAATATATATATATATATACATTAATTGGAAGTGGAAGATATATATATATAATTAATATACCTGCAGCTGCATTATGGTTGTCTTCGAATGGCTCGTCGACATTACATTGCTGATACTATCCATTTCTAGTAATAAAGTGTTTGCAGCCACTTGGGCCGGTTGATGGTGGCAAAGCCGGAGGCCGCGGGAAGCAAAGCAAGCGTAAGCATGGAGCAAAAATAGGAAGACGAACAAAAGCTGTTGAGACGCCATATAGAGAGACCCAGAGAGCGCACAATAGTGATCGAGTTGAGAAGGCCGGCAAATGCGTACGTAGGTTGATTGTTGTACTGTTGTGTGGTTAAGTGATTGGGATGGACATATATAATGCTTCACATTTATAGATGAAATTAATTAAGGGCGGGGGGGTTTTCAAATTAAAGGGATAATACATTATATTAAGGTACGTACGAATGATGTACAGATATATGGAACAGGGAAGCTATAGCAACAGGGAGGGAGAGAGGGAGGGAGGTGTACTGTACAGTCAATTGAGAGAAATCGGCAATCAAGCAAGACGTGTTCTTTGGTTGCCTGTTCCCCGTACACCCATCCATAGTACGCTTGCCAATGCCATGCATGCATGTGCTTTTTCTTCTTTTTTTTCTTCTTTTTTTCCCCTTTTTGCAATTGCATTTCCATGTTTATCTTAGGAGATGCAAAACCCATCCTTTGGATGTTTCGACCACCACCACCATCACCAAGCCATCCTTGCCCAGCCCGGATCCGGAGACGGTGAGCCAGTTCGCATCTTCGGTGTCCCCATCTCCCGGTTTCGGACCTCCTTCCTCCTCTGTCCACGAATCCCCTTTCTTTTGGGGCCTGTCTTGCCATGGTCGATTCCGGTCTCGTCCTCCCCGGAAAGCCCAATGCTCATGGGGCTTTTGCTGATTTGGGGACGAGGTTCGCCAATGGCCGGTTTTGTGAGCTGTGGGTTGCGCCACCGCTGGTCGCTAATGGCTTCGCCTCCGTCGGTACGATTCTCGGTTGTCCCTGGCGTACTCGGTTCTAGCCGTTGTTTCCCTTTCAGTTCTGGCCGACCAAGCGCCTCCACTCTTGCCTTCAATCTTTGTCCTCTCGGCTGTTTGGAGACGTGTTGTGTTGATATCATTTCTCAGCTATCCGTTCTCTATTCCACCATATCGATTGCTCCCAATCTGAACCTTTTTCTTGTTGGTGGTTCTTGTTTTGGGATTCTGGCCTCTTTTCACCTTTGGTGTTTTGGAGTTAAAAAAAATTATAATCCGATGTCCTTGCTTCGCAGGTCATCACTGTTCCTCATCGTAGCGTGGGTCGTTGACGACCGCTCCTTCAACCGCCTTGGCATGTGGTGGTTCCGATTTGGTGATATCCTCCTTCTTTAACCATTGGGTTTTCCTTGGTCCGAAGGAGGCTTGAAGACTGGGCCCGTTTATCAAAAATATAAATAAATATTAAACGAGGTGGTTTTTTTATATTTATTTATCATTTTTGTTAAGTATATATAGCAGATATAAATCCTGAAAGGGTTGGACCAAATCCCGAAAGGTTTTGACTAATTTATGAAAGAGCTTGACCAAATTTCGGTTGGCGAAATCATTTAGGCGTCTTTGCACGAGCGATGTGTGTGGCTCTACTTTCGGTATTTCTAGAAGTTCTTCTGCTTGGTTGGGGGTGTGAAGTATGTAGTCGGGACTGGCTGGGGTCGTGGTGGTGCTTTCAGGGCGACTCCGCATCCACGAATAAGCTTCATTGGAGTTTCGTGTGCACTACCCACAGGAGATAGAGTCCTGCTGTACCGCTGGTCGCCGGTGCTACTATTCGGTGGTGCTTGGCTTCGTTCTTCGCCGTCGTCCGCAACTGTTGGGAGTAATTCTTCTTAGGTCGTCTTGTTGTAGAATTATTTTTGCTTGTTTCGCAGCGCCTATTGTATGTTCTTTTTGTATGCTTAGGCGGTTTCCGTCTGCCGATTCGTTGGCCTCTCGAGAATTAGGCTTAATTGCGTGATCTCGAATCTTTACTTAATTAAAACAAATGTAAAACTAACATACTGCGGGTGTCGTCCTTTTCCGGCCAGGTGATATATCCACACTTCCTTATATGTCGTCCTTTTCGGTGGTGAATTACTGCTGTATGTCTTCTGTTTTAGGGCTGGAAATAACCCACGGGTACCCGCTCCACCCGCTTTACCCGCATTAATTTTGCGGATTTTCACCCGCAAAAAAGTGGGTGACGGGTGGAGCGGGTACGGGTGAAGCGGGTGATGGATGGATTATGGGTGAAGATTTTTCACCTATAACCCGCCCCATTAACCCACCCATTAACTCACCCTACATACCCGCCCCGCAAACCCGCATAAAACCTTGAAATTTATATATATAATGCTTGTGATTTTACTATTTTACCCTTTTCAAGTTTAATTTCTACAAACCCTAATCCTTGATTAGTGCTTTACCCACCAAATTTCAATTAGAATTGATATGGTCTTGGCTTGCTCTTCCACGTTATAACAAGGGATATACTGGATTAGTATATGATTAGTATAGAGATATATACCCCTCCACTCTCAAATTTCAATTAGCTCGTGATTTTAGTGCTTTGCCGATCAAAAATATAAATACGTACATAAACCCACCACCTTTGCAACTTTGAGTTAGAATTGGACTACTTGTTTTGATTTGGTTTTTTCTTTTGTTTCACCCATTGGGTACCCGCTCCACTGGCATCAACCGCGTGGGTCGGATGCGGGTGAAAAGGTTTGCGGATGATGGATAGAGCTGGTGAAATTTTTTACCCGTGGGGCGGGTGATGGCCGGAGTGGCTTCATCCACCCATAACCCGCCCCATTTCGGCCTCTTGGGTTACCAGACAATTTGCCTGGTATCTCAAATTTTTTCCTGATAAAAATTCTCCACATCGCGGATAGAGCCTCGTTTAATACAACTTCAATAACCGGTTTTTCATATTGTGTAAAAATCAGTGGTGGTCGCAGGAATCCGTAGAGGGGATCGAAAGTTAATGTTTTATGGGAAACTTTTTTTAGATATTATATTATAAAGAAATTATTTATGATAATTTAGATATAAGTAAAAAGTTGATAAAAAAATTAAAAAATAAAATAAAATTGTATATATATATATTATATAGAATGAAGAATATATATATATATATATATATAGGTTGGATTATGTGTTAACAAGCCTTACTGTGTTAAATGTTAACAAATCTGGGTCAATGATTGAATGAAATGGGTGGTTGACCACCTCTTTCCTTGCCCACTTGCTCACTTACGTGCGCGTGTGTTACTCTTTTTATTTGGCGTAACGTTTTTTTTATGGGATAACGTTGTTTTTTGTGGTGCACTGTTTGAACTATTCGATAAGCTGATATTAATTATTCACTGACTTATCGTTATTATTCGTTTGTAAAGATGAGTTATCGTTTAGATAATAGCAAAAGAGTTGATCAATTTTGCAACTATTCGCTAGATTAATAGTAATTATTCACTAGGTTGAAAGAATATATAAATATAATTCTTGATTTACCGCATCTAATGACCCACATACATATGAATAATTCCTTATTATCAACGAATAGTTACTCTGAACTGTTGAATAATCGATCAATTCATAAACAATTTTAGACAGAGTTTGAATTTCAACAAGGCTGCATGTAATTGCCCCTATACATATGAATAATTTCTAATTATCAACGAATAGTGACTCAAATACAAATTCAAACCAAAAAAAACCCTAGGGCACGTAGTGAGGCAATACCGGCGGCGGTTTCCTGACCATCACCGATCGCCCCCTCTCTCTCCGGTCAACGACCATGGGAGCCTAGGTACTCCTGCCACTAGCGTGGGAGTTGTTCGTTGCTCAGGTTTGGCTTGCAGGTTTTCAAAGGTTTTGCCGATGGAGAAGGATAGAAAGGCAAGGAAAGATGGTGCTTACAGAGGAAGAGGAGAAGGAGATTGCGCTCGAAGCGAAAGGGACGAAATAGGAGAGGAAAGCGGGTTCGATGACGCTGGTAGGATCGGTCCTATCGTTAAGACCGTTCAACACTTTTGCCCTACAAGCAACTTTGAAGGGGGCTTGGAGGCTAAAGAACGGTTTTGGCTTCCGAGAATTGAGGAGAAATCTATTCATATTCCAATTCCATGATGAGAGAGATAAGGAGAAGGTTCTAAATGGAGGGCCATGGTCGTTCGACAAAGCTTTGGTGGCGTTGAAGGAACCAGGCTTAGAGCAGCCATCAAAAATTGTATTCGAATCGATCCCTTTCTGGATTCGAATCTATGATCTACCTATCTACATGATGAATGCGGAGACAGCACATGCTATCGGAAAGTTGTTCGGGGAGGTGATCGATATTGATGAGGATGAGTTGAATGGCTGTGCAAAGTTCCTGCGTGTAAGGGTTCCGGTTGAAATCACAAAACCATTGCGCAGGGGTGTCCTGTTGAACATTGAGGGGAAAATGACGTGGGTTGACATTAAATATGAAAGGCTAACAAATTTTTGCTACATGTGTGGTTGCTTGAATAATGTCGAGTCGGACTGTGATAAGGAGAAGCATGCTGAGCACCATGAATATGGCGAATGGCTAAGGGCATCACCACTCCGACGGGGGCGGGAGAAGATGCCGCGTGCTCGAGGAGGGGGTGCAGCTCCGGGTAACTAGAGTGGGAGAGATGGAAGGACTGAAGGAGCTCGACGGATGTTGTTAGATATCTTAGGGGAGGGCCGAGAGGAGGGAGAGAATGGGGAGGTGGCTGAGAGGATTGAAGGAAATGCTGAAACAAACCGGTTAGGCGAGGAGTCTGCGGAAATCATACTTGGTTTGTCGCTTGAAGGAGGTAAGGTGAGGGAGTCCGGGGAAAAACTATTAGAGGGGAATGTGGAGGGGGATGTAGTGAAGATTGGGAATAATAATAATGAGAGCGTGAGAGAGATAGAAGAGCTGGGAAATAAAGAAAAAAATCAAATGGAGAAAGGAGGGGTAGGGGAAAATGATAAAGGTAAGGCTATAGAGGGAGGGCTGGAGGGTTGAATCAAAAAAATGGAAAAGAATGGCAAGGATGAGCCTGCCTGTGGGTAACGACATTATAATCAGTGGAGGCAAAAGAAAGAACAGTGAAGGGGGCCTGGAGAGATCGACAAGGAAGAAGGGGTGAAAGGAGGGAAAAGATGTAAACAAGGTGATGATTTGGAGATGATTGATTTGGCGGGAGCGGGCGACAGCCCCCTCTCGCCGAGCATTATGAGTCTTCTAAGCTACAACTGCCGGGAATTGGGGAAGGCTCGTGCAGTTGTTAGACTTACCAACCTGGTGAGGAGGGAGGGCCCCAGAATTGTGTTTCTAATGGAAACACGATGTGAAAGAAAGCGAATGGAGGAGGTTAGATACCGGTTGGGTTTTAAAAATTGTTTTACTATTGATTGCGTGGGTAAATCAGGAGGTCTATGTTTGATGTGGGATGAGGGGATTGAGGTTTCAGTTCAGACATACACAAACCACCATATAGATGCCTGGGTGAATGAGGGCGAAAGCGATAGATGGAGGCTTACAGGTTTCTATGGGTGGCCTAGAAGAAAGGAGAAACACCACTCATGGAGCTTGCTTCGGAGGCTTGCTCAAGAGCCTAGAGGAGCTTGGCTTTGCATGGGAGATTTCAACCAAATCATATGCCCTGAGGACAAGGTTGGGGGGATTACTCCCAGGACGGAAGATATGCGAGGTATGAGGGAGGCTCTGGATTATGGTGGGCTGAATTTGGTCTCTTTTTTGGGACCAAGATTCACTTGGGATAATGGGAGAACGAAAACCGAGTTCCTTCAGGAGAGATTAGACTATGTGATGTGTAATGAAGCTTTTCTTGAGAGATTCCCAGGAACAGGTGCAGTACACCTAGAAAGGCAAGGATCGGACCATCTTCTGATCATGGTATATAAACTTAGGGTGGAGAGGGAGTTGGGAGAGGAAAAGAGAGGGGAGAGACCGTCGAGGTTTGAGGCTTTGTGGGCGGAGCATGAGGGTAGCTATGAAGTGGTGCGAAATGGGTGGAGTAATCCGGGTAGGACGGCGGGAGTGTAAGGGATCCTGGGGAAGGTTGCTCGTTGTATGGAAGATCTGAAGGAGTGGAACCGGGTGACCTTTGGTAACGTTCTGAAAAAACTAAAGAAGGTGAGGAAGAAACTGAGAGAGATGCACAAGATGGGGATGTCTGGGGATCTGGTGGAACGTCATAGGGAGCTGGAAAGGGAAGAGGAGAAGTTGATGGAGGATGAGGAATTGGTGTGGTTTCAGCGGGCCAAAGCAAATGAATTTAAATGTGGAGATAGGACCTCGAAGTTCTTTCACCAAAAGGCCAATGGGAGGCAAAAGAGAAATACCTTGGCACATTTAGTGGATGATGAATGGATGGAATGGAGAAGCAGAGAGGGGAAGGCGGGTGTTGTGGTGAACTACTTTGAAAATTTGTTTAAGTCAAACCTGAGCGCGCTTCCAGATTCGGCTTCTCAAGGAATCTCGCAAAAGCTTACGGAGGAGGATAACCTGGAGCTGCTTCATCCGTTCACTGGCGAGGGGGTAAAATCTGCCCTTTTCTCTATGCATCCCACAAAATCACCAGGTCCTGATGGTATGTCAGCATTGTTTTACCAACGATATTGGCATATTGTGGGGCCTGAAGTCACAAAATTCGTTCTAGATATATTGGCTGGTGCCGCTTTCCCAGATGGTCTTAATCACACGTTTATAGCGTTGATCCCGAAGGTCTCAAATCCTTTTCGGATGAAAGACCTCAGGCCGATTAGCCTCTGCAACGTGTTGTTTAAGATCATCTCAAAAATGCTAACAAATCGTTAAAAAGTTTGTCTCAGCAAGATCATCTCCGCAACCCAGAGTGCATTCGTGCCTGGGAGACTCATAACGGATAATGTTTTGTCCGCTTTTGAGATCTTCCACTATATGAAGAACCGGCGTGGGGGAAGCAGGGATTTATGGCGCTCAAGCTTGACATGACGAAGGCGTATGAAAGAGTCAAATGGAGCTTCTTAGACCACTGAATGGAGAAGATGGGCTTCCATCAGGAGAGGAGGAGTCTCGTCATGAGATGTGTAACATCAGTGACGTTTGCTGCGCTGGTGGGTGGTTCTCCGTCACAGACTTTTGGGCCGGAAAGAGGGCTGCGGCAAGGTGATCATCTCTCACCGTACCTGTTCTTATTATGCGCAGAGGCTTTCTCGGGTCTTATTAGGAAAAGTGAGGAGGAGGGTAGATGGCAGGGCATCAAAATTGCTCTGTCAGCTCCGACTGTATCTCATTTGTTCTTTGCGGATGATAGTATTCTGTTTGCAAAGGCTAACTGTCAACAAGGCTTAGAAATTGTGAACATGCTCCGTCTATATGGAGAAGCGTCGGGTCAACAGGTAAACTTTGCAAAGTCAGAATTATCATTCAGTAAGAATGTAAGTGCAGAGGTCCGGGAGGAGATCCAGGGGTTAGTAGGGGTGATTGAGGTTGAGAAACATGATAAATACTTGGGATTCCCCACAATGATTGGTAGGTCAAAGAAAGTCATTTTTAGCGGGGTGAGAGACAGAATCTGGAAAAGGATAAAAGGATGGAAAGCCAGAACTTTATCAAGGGCGGGGAAGGAAGTCTTACTCAAGTCGGTTGTACAATCGATTCCCATGTACACCATGTCTTGTTTCCTTATGCCGAGTTACATGTGCCATGAGATTGAGAAGATGATGTGTGATTTTTGGTGGGGCGATGGAGAAGGCAGTAGGAAATTGCATTGGCTTTCTTGGAAGAGAATGTGTTATTCGAAGGATAAATGGGGGCTGGGATTCAGGGATATGGAGTTGTTTAATCTTGCGCTTTTGGCTAAGATGGCCTGGAGGATCATGACGGATCCGGATGCTTTACTCTCTAGGATCCTTAAAGCTCGGTATTTCCCTCACTCGACCTTCCTTGAGGCTAAAATGGGTGGAAATCCGAGTTATGTATGGCGAAGCCTCCTTAGTGCTAGAAAGGTGTTGCAATTAGGAGCATATTGGACGGTTGGAAATGGTGCAAACCTTTATGCGTGGGGAGATAGGTGGATCCCGAGACCCACTTCGTTCAAACCAATAGCAAATGTGAGAGGTATGGGTGAGTTCACAAGAGTTATAGACTTTATAGATTGGGAGGTGGGTGTTTGGGATGAGGAAGCAGTCCGGGAGGCGTTTTTGCCTTGTGACGTGGAGAACATTCTCAAAATTCATTTGGTTGAACCAACAAATGAGGACTCCTTGGCTTGATACTACACTAAAGATGGCAATTTTACGGTCCGGTCAGCCTACCACTTATTGGTAGAGGAGAGGCGCCAGGTGGGAGGAGGGGGCGAGCCTTCAACGAGATCTGGGGGAAGAGAATTATGGAGGAGGTTGTGGAAAATAGCGGTGGTGCCACGAGTTCGCAATTTGATCTGGAGAGCCTGCAGAGGAATACTACCGAGCCGTGAAGCACTCATGAGGAGAGGTGTCCAATTGGAACCATGGTGCGAGTCCTGCGGGAAGGAAGAAACAATATGGCACACATTGTGGGAATGTAAGATGGCTCGTGAGGTGTGGCACCTTTTGCCGGAGATAAAAGTCAAAGGCACATGTGTTACTGATTTTAGCTCTTGGGCGGAGCGGATGATGCAGAGCAGGAATTAGGAGGCTATTTGTCTCTGGGCCTATGCAACTGAGGGAATTTGGCAAGCGCGGAACAAGTTATGTTTTGAGAGGGTTGCTACGCCTGCGAAATCCATCGTCGAGAATGCCTTGGACAAGCTGACTCAGCACAAAGAGAGGTCTGATCGTGTGCAGCTGCATCCGGGGGCACCGGATAGCAATCGAAATGGAGCTCGTTGGCTCCTTCCTGATGAGGGAGTTGTTAAGATTAATTGCGATGCATCGTCGGAAGCTACTAAGGGCTGCGGGGTGGGTGCGATAGCGCGAGATGCTAATGGGGTTGTGTGCTGGGCATTGTCGGAAAGGATTCAAAGAGGAACAGAACCGCTCGCAGCCGAGCTTGAAGCAGTGGCGAGGGCTATGCAAGTAGCAGCGGTGAAGGGGATGCTGAACATCATCGTCGAGACGGATTGCGCTCAAGCTATACACCTGGTGCAAGGTACTGCCTCGTATCGTGGAGTTGCCGGTCGGCTGGGCCTAAAGGCGAGAAACCTTGCTCGCCAGTTCCAGTGTTGTCGGTGGAGCTTGGTCAGGCGAGATTTCAACCGGGCGGCACACCACCTTGCACAGCTTCGGCCTGATTCACCTCTTGTTTCTGTCATTGATTTTCCAGATAGACTCTTAGACATTATTGTTGCTGATTTACGGTTTGAATAAAGGTTGGAGTTTCATCAAAAAAAAAACGAATAGTGACTCTGAACTTTCCGAATAGTCGATAAATGAGTTTGAATTTCAAGAAACATATATCTAATTGCCCCATATATATGAACAAGTCCTGATTATCAACGAAAAATTACTCTGAATTTGTCGAATATTCGATAAATAGAATAGTCGATAAATTCATGAGTTTAAATTTCAAGAAACTTATATCTAATTGCCCCATATAGATGAACAATTCCTGATAATCAACGAATAATTACTCTGAATTTGCCGCACATTCGATAAATTGATATCCTTCTCCGATGACCTCCCCCTCGACCGCCAGTGTTGTCTTCCTCCTCCAACAGCCCTCCTCCGCCCTTGTCGGTTCAGATCTAGAACCTCGAAGCCCCATGGCTTCCCTCCGCCGACGCTCATTTGGTCACAGATCTCCTTCGCTCATCCCCGTCGCCCATATATTCGATCTCCCTCAACTCATCGTTGTCAGAATCGCCATCTCGACCGCCGGTGTTGTCTTCCTCCTCCAGCAGCCCTCCCCAGCCCTTCTCGATTCAGATCTAGAACATCGAAGCCCCATGGCTTCCCTCCGCCGGCGCTTAATGGCTCACAGATCTCCTCCGCTCATCGCCGCCGCCCACATATTCGATCTCCCTCAACTCAACCCATCGTTGTCGGAATCGCCATCGCAATCGCTTCCACCTTCGCCGTCCGCTCTTCCATCGCCGTCGGCCGCTCCACCTTCTCCTTTGTCTTCCGCCTTCGCCGCCTCCTACACTAATCAGACGATTAGGAATGGAGATTTCATTAGATTTGGTTAGGTTTTTACACGCGCAGTGTTAAGGGTGGGTTTGGGGTTTTCTATATTTTTTTAAAAATTAATCTAATTTATGGATTAATCTCAACCATTCAATTAAACAAAATCAACGGTTAAGATTTATTAACATTTAACACCGTAAGACTTATTAACATTTTATCCATATTCTATATATATATATATATATATATATATAGGTAAGAGTTCTAATGAAACAAAAAATACGGTGTAACATGAAACATAATTATAGCCATTAGATGAGAATGTAATTAATGGACTAGATTGAATTAAAATGGTGAACATGTTATTACTATGGACTTATCGTAGAGAAACACTAGGAATTAGTCAACAATTCAATTATTACCTAAATTAACGTGTTTGTTTAATTGTGAATGAAGGGACGTAATTAAAATTCATGTAGTCTCTGCCTGGGTATTAAAACAAACGGTTGTTGAATATATAACGTATGTTTAATGAATATTTAGGGCTTGTTTGGTAGGGGTATATAGATATAGGCTATGGGTATAGGAGGCTCAATCTCTATATCTCATGTTTGGTATATCTCAACAAATTAGTACTAGTATTTTGTACCCGCGCTTTTGCGCGCTTTGTTAATAAATCATAGTTTATTATATTAATTTGTTTGAAATATGTTTTATTAAATTTTATGGTTGAAATATTTGAATAAAACTTGCAGCCCATCAGAAAAGAAATTAAAGCAAAATCATGTTAGGTGAAATTCAATATACAAACTAAGAGGTTAATTTCATTTATGCGTCGTTTTCTCGTGTAGTCTAATCCCTTTTAAACCTATCAATTAAAACCAAACTTATTATGGGTTAGTATATTGGTTTACATGTGTCATATTATGGGTTAATATGATATTTTCTTTTTTAGTCACGTCATTAATAAGTCAATATAATTTTATCATCTCAATTAATAGTTCTCCTATTTTTTATAAATATTCAATCTTATATCTTAATTAAGTAAAAAATTTATCTTTTTAGATCAAATAATCTACCCCGTTCATCTTTTTATTATGGGATTTTTTTTCTCTTTTAATTCAATATAGAGGGTGCAATCATATATTTCATAATTTATTCAAACTCTAAATAGGTTTACATGTGAATAACACCACAATTATTGAGAGAGTCCCGGGTACCTCTTTCTGGAGAGTTAGGAAAAACGCTCCGGGGCTTCGTCACCCTCCACCTCCTTCATCCATGGCGGAAAGGTACAGAATCTCACAAACGCTCTCTCGCTGAGAGTCTTAACACTCCTCCTTCGGGAGCCCAACCCTCCTTCGGGAGCCAACTTTCCACCGCTTCGGTGCGATGAACTTCGGCTTCGGCCGCCTTCCTCCTCCTCGCTCGGCCACCCCTTCTCCTCCTCGGGTGTGATGTTCATGTTCAACCTTGGCTTCGGGTCGGGCTCGATTACATCTTGATCTCCAAAATCCCGTACAATTTTCGCTTGGCTAAAGTCGATTTTTGGCTTCGGTTTGCTATCAATCTCTCAATTGATTTAGGGCTTTTGTCGATTGATGTTTCCTTCCCCCATTCCTGCTCTCTTTGAGCCTGGATTTGTCTTTCCATCCCTTGTCTAACCAGTGGCTCGCCGCCTCAACGTCTTTGTCATTTCACCAGACCTTTGACGGCGGTTTTGGGGGTTTTGGTTCCGTCCTTGTGTGAGTTCGTCCTCCCCTTCTGGCGGGTTGCATCGTCCTCCCATCAGTCGGCACCGTCCTCTGCCTTCCTCCACCCCCACCTCGTTTGGCCTCTCTCCTCGGGGTTGGCCTGCTTGCTAAGTGGCTCTTCCTCCCACCGATGTTCTAATCCTACTAATGGTAATCAGCCCTTTCGGTCTCCTTCCCAGTTGAACGCACCAGTCGGCCATCGCTCACTAGCCTCTTTGGCTTCTCCTTGGTCGCCCTTCCTTTCCCTGGGGTGTCAGTTTTGTCGTCGCCCTTTCTTTTGCTCTAGGTCGGCGTTGGGCCTGCTGGTGTCCGGTAAATGCCTTGGGCCCAAAGCTGACCCATTAAATATATATATATATATATATATATATATATATATAGATTTAAAACATTTTTAATCAATATCAACGTTTATTATTAAATTCGGATTACTCTTGCGCTCTTTGCTCGCGGTCGTGCTTCATTTTCTCGAGTTGGTTGGAGTTCTGTTTGTTGGTTCGTGGTTAGTTTCGGTTAAGGAGCAGTTCTGCGACCCTGGTTGATCGAAGTGATCGTATTCTTCTCGTTACTGTGTCCGTTTGTTTGCTTAGGGTTTGAGGTTTTCCGGGTTTGTTTCTTGTAGTTCTTTTGTTGTATTAGGTAGTTGTTTTATGTTGTATTTCTTTTACTATGTTGTATGTTTAGACGGCTTGCCGTCTGCCGACCTTGTCGGCCTCTCGAGGTTCGGGGCTGTCCGGCCTCGAATTATTTCCTTATCAAAAAAAAAAAAAAAAGGAATAATGGTTGATCATATGTATAGTGATTTTATATAGTCCATATTATATATCACTTGAAGTCGAACTTGTTACTCCGTAAAAATAAAAATAAATAAATACGTACTTATGTCCAAAGCAACATGTTAAACATTTATATAGTAAGTATAATAATTTTTTTTTTATTCGAAGTATAATAAAATATTAACGATATGATTTTATGCAATTGACCAATACGTTGCTAGTTTAATAAAAAAATATTATATATACATAAATAATTTCGAACACAATATTGGTTAGAAAAAATATTATTTTATTTGTGATTTAAAGATATTTTTCGGATGAAAAAATCAGCATGATGTGGCTAAAAGATGAGGATTGTGTTAACTAAATGATAGGTTTTATAGTTTTATAGCCACTTAATAGTTAATATATTTGCCTAAAAGGATAAGTTTTCTACCTAAACTATATTGGGTTATTAATTCATATGGCCTGAAAATATAATACCACTTTAATTTAGAAAATGATACGTAAGTAAAATAAAAATCCCGTTTCAAACCAGAAAATTTCATGGTGGCGAAATCGCACCAGATGCCGTTTCATGTCTCTGCTTTATTATTATTATTATTATTATTATTATTATTATAATTATATATATAGTATTATTACCCACGTTCTTCGCGATTTTTAAATAGACTATATTTTATGTATAAACTATATTTTATTTAATTTTATTATTAAATTATGAATGTTTAAATATACCGTCATTTAGATATATTATAAATCTCCTTTATATTAAATAAATACTTAGTTGTTTAAATATGCCGTGTTTTAGTGTGTATTTATTTTCCAAACCTCTATTTTAGTATTCTTATATAGAGCTCATATTTGCTTTAATTTTATATATAAAAAAAATTTCTCTCATTTTTACACGTTTTTTTAACAAATATATACATAAGTATGATATATGCGAATTTATAATCTAATGAAAGTTGAAAAGATAGTTTTTATTTTTGAATTATAAAAATTATTGTGAATATGTTTTTAAATCTCACTCCTAATTTATATAAATCTCATAATCCCCTTTAACATGTTTTCTTAAGTGTCCGTATGAGAGATTCAAAGATAAAATTAATTTTATGGTATATATTACTATATTAAATGGTGAAATATTATCCATCTTAAAAGATAAAATAATTTTAGTTAAAATGGGAATGGCCGGCCACAGACCAATCTCCGGTTTGAGGGTACATATATATTTATCTAATTAAAATATAAGGTTATATTTGATTGATTCTTGATCTAAAAATATAAGTTTTTTTTACCTAAATATATTGATTTATTAATTGATTTGGTCCAAAAATAAAATACCACTTTAATTCAGAAAATGACATATAAGCAAAAATAATCCCGTTTAATCCAGAAAATTCTGTGGCCGCGAGGTCGCGCCAACGGCCTCTGTTCTAGTATATTATATAGATATAGATATGGATATCAATCATATATCCCCATATTCTAATTATACAGGTTTTTTTGGGTTTTGGATACCTAAACAAATTGGGGGATATAGGATTAGGAGACCCCTCCATTGAAAGAGCAAAAGAGCTTCCTCCTCCATTCCTCCATTGAAGGGGTTTTCTTCTTCTCAGTCTCGATTCTATAGTCTCTTTCTTCAGTCTTCAATCTTCCAAACCCTCAATATCTCAATCATCCGCAGATTCGAAAGTAATTATGGCAAATTATAAGTGGACTAGAGGGAGTTGGTGGTTGCGGTTATGGGGGAGAGGATGGACTAAATCGCATAGGGTTCGTCCGACTGCAACATTGAGTGTCGCGGTGGTGCGGGTCGGCAGAGGGATCCCGATGAGAAGGACAACAGAGAGAGGAGGAGAGAAATGGGTTTGAGGGAGATACGACGGTGGCTGGTTGCGCAGCAGGGTGCGATGCCGGCGAGGCAAAGGGGTCGGCTATAGGTAGCCAGGTGGTGGTGTGGTCGGCCGGCAGCAAGGCAGAAGACTCTTGCTGGTGCTCCGGTGGCGAGGCAGAGGACTGTTTCTATTGAATTTTCTTCAGCCTTTCTTCCTCCATGGTTCATTTTATTACAATTTATTTTTTATTTAAAAAAAAACTGATATCTCATACCCATACCCAATATCGATAGTCTGATATCTATATCCCATACCCATAGCCTATATCCTATATCTATATACCCTTTCCAAACGAGCCCTTAGTGTGTTGGATATGAATATTGTTTTAATATTGTGGACTGTGAAAACTTAATCCATAGAAAATATTCATCTAGTATCTCTAATCAGGTTGATAACAACTAAATTGACAATGAATATTTTATATTTTGTAAACGAATATTTAGTACTTATAATATGAATATCGATCTTAACATCTATTTTTGATATTATAGGTTAGTCATGAGAATGAATATATTATATTTTTTAAACGAATATTTATTACTTATAATATGAATATTGATCTTAACATCTATTTTTGATATTATGGGTTAATAAATATGATGAGTAAAATATGTCGTAAAATTTTAATATTATTATTCATTCAATTTATTTTAATTATTCACATTAATTGTGTAAAATATTTATGTGTATAAATTGTGTACAATAATATGATCAATCTGTAAATTTGTCCGTATTCAATTTATTTTACTTTGTATAAAAATTTGTAAATAGATCGAGGTTTTCATCTTATTAGAATCCAAATGAAGTTTTCAAAAATGTTAAATTCTAATTGAATGTAATTGGAAAAACGGATGAATAATAATTCCATAATTGGAAGACAAAATCATTCATAATTAATTCTTGTGCTTAATTAGTGGAATCCAGGATTTCAAGGTGCAGTAACATCCATTTCCAATACAATCTCATCCATTTATTCTCTTTCCATCCAACGGATACTATTACATTACACGTTACACTGTATTTTTTATTCTCTTTCCACACCCGCGCCACCACGTACAACCATCAATGGTAAAAACCACCCTTGGATGCAATTTCTGTACTTGTGATAGTCGCATGCCTTTCTTCCTGAATTTCACTCTACGTTGCCTCACTATGTGAGGTATCAACACATTATTCCTAAGCCTTAACATGCTTGTCTTGATCCTCAGCATTCTCTTGGTCAACCTTCATTGTTTTAAGCATTCTTTTGCTTGGCCATTAGCTTCAATCTATAGACTCGATAATAGAATTTCCAATATCTTTATTCTCATCATCAAAAGCAACCAGTGGTGCATCCAGGATTTTAGGTAGGGTAGCGGATCCAGGATTTTAGATTTGGGGGGGGGGGGGGGGGGGGAGGGACTGAATAGCACTATGTCAAGTTGCGAATCGAGATCAATGATAATATCAAAAATCAAATTATGCAGAGCCATTTTTGTTCCTTGCTTGTAAATAAACATATACCGAATTAGGTTGTTGGTTTGTTAATGGTTACAAACTAGGTAACAACATACTCACCTTAGCTTGTTGGACTTTTGACTGATTTCAATTTAATTACCGCTAAGGTTATTTTTAGGTTAGGTCAAATTACTTTGTATTTAGAATATATTTATAATTGAGTTTCAGCAAGTACCATCCCTATTCAATTAATCACAACCAAAATTCTAAAATTTTCAATCTAAGGTGAAGAAGTTTGATACACTCAAGATTGGCCTTCTGTGGGCCACCTCGAGGATCCAATCATTCCAAGGAAGAAGAAGGTTCCATATTGGGAGTCGTTGAAGAAATGATTTAATTAGTTAATTATTTATATTTTTTTATTTTTAGTACATTCTATTTTTAGTAACTTCTATGTTAGATGGATGCTATTTATGACATTTTTAGTTAGGAAAATAAGATAGTTAGGAAATTCTATCTTTTGGGATTCCTAGTTATCATTTAGATTTATTTAAATAAGGAGTTGTTATTCTTATCGAGTTAGGTTGATTGACTTCCTCGTATTCTATGGTTTAATTTTCTATTTAAACACTATTTGTATTCTTTAATAGTTAGATTGAAGATAACCAGAAGAGGCCTCAATTTCAATCCAAACCCTAATCTATTACCTCAAACACACGCCGATCGGGATCATCACTCCTATTCCGATTTCACGTTATAATTCGTCCAATCAACTACTTACATTGCAATTCACACAAAAATCATCCTACGTGGTTGTTCAATTAACAATTGAGGCACAGCCGCAATCGTTGACCCCATCTAATTAACAAACTTAATTAGTTTTGTTAATTAGTAATACCCACCATATATAAGTGGTTCCGTGAGTGCGATTTCGAAAGTCAAAGGCGGATCTCTATCGCGCCGCCAAGAGTCTTCAACATGTGCAGGGTTTGATCGAGTTAAATCATATTCACGTGTTAAGAATCAAGAGTTCATCAAAGAATTTGTAAGATCGGCTTTTAGAATGTATCAAAGAATTTGCAAGACCGGCTAAAGGGTTCTTCGATTATCAATCCCAAAACCTTTGCTCTCTTGCTTCAATTTCTTGTTCTTAATTTTCTTCATTCACCCAAACAAACATCCAAACCCAAAAATCAAACACAAGTCACAAATCCAAAGAGAAACAATCGGAATTCTATCGCTGAAACCCAGGAGGAAATCTGTCGTTGCAACAAAGGAAAATTCGTCGCTGATCTCTCAGTGAACAGTAGCCGCGCCCGCGGCCTCTCCAGTGGCGATTGTGGTTCTGTTTTGTTTCCGTCGCTTTCTCACCTTTTCCTACCTTAAAGACACTTGCTTGAGTCAAGAGAAATCAAGGAGCATTGCAAGATCGGGCCAACAACAAGTCGTTATTCTTGATTCTAAGCCCACAGGCGAAGGATCGAGAATAGCAACATATCAAAGTTGAGGGTCAATTAACGGATATCTGTTGCTTCTGAAGCCTCTTGAAATCAATTTGTTAGTGTTCAGAGGGATTAAGGTTTTAAAAAAATTGCTCACAATTTAAACTCAATCTGTATTTCATTTTTTTACTTGTTTGCGAAACTCAGAAATAATCACTCAAATCACAAATTCAATCCACAAATCCAATTTAATTCACAAAATTGATGCTCAACCCTAATTTCACAAAATTGGTTTCTAAAATCAAAATCCTAAATCTCCCCTGTTGTCTTTGTGATTCTAGTCTACTTCTTATGGATATATATATATATATATATATATATATATATATATATATATATATATATATACATACATACATATACCTTATTTTAGGATGGGGGAAGGGGGCTTCAGCCACCCCGAGCCCCCCGTAGACCCACCACTGAAAACAACATCAGACAATTTCTTTGGCTCATTTCGGTTTCGATTGGTACAATTAGCTTCCTCTTCATTGTTGCCGATCTCAATGGCAATTTGCTTTGGAATTTCGATATGCTTTTCAGAAGTGGTCTCTTTAGTTTCTTCATTGTTGAGGTTATGGCCATTCCAAGGTTCTATTATAGTAGTGTAATTGCTTTGTCCTTATCTTTCACATCCTCGTCTTCATCCTCATCAACATCTTCCTTCTAAACAACAAGCCAACATTCACGTTCCTTATTCTTAGCCAATTTCTTAGCCTTGAACTATGCATCCAATCTTCGAGCTCGAGACAAGACGAGCAGAAGGAGCAATTGAATTTGATGGCCTAACCATTGATCTTACCTAAAAACTTTTTCGTCACTCACTGTCACCATATTTGTGTAATATATATTTCAAGGATGCGTGAATTTAATATGCGTATAACATATGTGCTTGATGCACATAGCAACCCAAGATGTTCATTACTATCATATATTTCAAGACACCATATGACAATAGTTTTAAATATTAAAAAAAAACAAGTACAAATGATGTTTGAACTATTATATATGTAGAATTTATAACTCTAATTTTCATATTTTATGTATTTCATGTAAATATGTATTTTAGTCTTAAAGTTGTAATGGTTTTTTATCCCATCAATTTGGACAAGGCTCTACCCATCAACAACTGTAGATTAACCATATACAAACCTAAGAAGCAACTCATCTTCTACTTACCTCCTCTACGCATCGTTTTGGTGATATGTAAGCATCAACGTATAATCTCTTTTCCTGGTTCAGCAATGAGCAAAGCAACAAATATGGCACAAGTTTTGAGGGATTTAGGTTTAGTGTTTTAGAGGATCCGAAATGCACCACTGAGATAGTTGTGGGGAATTTCGAAGAAGAAGCTGAAGCAACAACACTAGGTCCAAGTGAAGAAAAAAAGATGCCAAACGATAGCTAGTACGATATAGTTATCTTGACATAATTCCACAACTGAAGAACAACAAAGCTAGCAATGCTTTCAAAGGTCGCGGCAAGGCGGTGGATGGAAACTTGTTGCATCTCTAACAAGTCCATCGAAATGCCTCAACTCAGGGAGTTCGATCCATTCTCATTCTCATTCCTGAATTTAGTTTGTCATCTGCTTGTTTTTTGGTTCTTGGTTTTTATTTCATTCTTATTAAGATAGCTATTGTAGGACATTGTTTGAATCATTTCTTACATTAGAACATTATATGATTCATCATTTCTTCCATGAAATTACAATGCAATCGAACTCTATTGTCAGGGATGTAGGGATTATCTCGAACCTAATTAACATATTGATGTGTCCTTTAGGTTTTCATTCGAGTTGGATTCGGCTGACTCTATATCCCAATCTACATTGATATTAATCAGATCAATGCTTAACTTTGACCGAAGTAATACCTAAATTAGATTCACATATTAGTATCTGTAAAGAACGGATTTTTGGAATTTCTAAAAAGGGAAAGTTTTGGAAAACCGTCCTCGAGCAAATTCCATTTTTAGAAGTTGCAACATATCCCGACATGTTTTAAGATTTAATTTGAAGGATTTTAATCCTAGTTGCTTGTTTCGATTTCGGGAATTCGGGTGTCCTTGGAAATGAATTTGGGAATGGGGTCGGATTTTGGAATGTCGGATTTCAGGATAGGATGTCGGGATTTATGGTCGGAAGAGCGGAATCACCCTCACACTCTTACTCCACTCGTCTCTCTCTCTCTCCTCATAAAGCATTTCATCCTCTTGTGAATTAAAACCCTAGGGAGCTCTTTTGCCTCCACTATATAAAGCACCAATCCCTAAATGGATCTCTCATTTCACATCACTCAACTCAGCCCTCAAAATTCTGAGAATTAAGCCTCAAAAGATCCCAACTAGAAGAATCAAAAACCCAAAAATCCTAAAACTCAAAATCCCCACTTTTCGCTCCTCGAATCCATGCCTCTCTCCTCTCATCTTCCATTTCTTGTTTCTCATACCCTACATAGCCTCTAAACTCCCTCAAGAAGATCTCCTCTCAAGAAAACAACCCCAAAATCAGATTCAGATCGTCGTTTCCACCGGAAATTGACGTTTTTGGGCAAAGTCTCCGTCGCGACTAACTCCTATCACATCCGCGAGTATGAACCCGAAAGAACAAGTTCATGCTCGCCGCCGTGAGTTCTTCCTCGCCGCAGCGAAAGGTGGTTTTCGCCGCCGCGACCCCGAGCCCAGATTTGACGATGTCTCGGTAAAATCCTTCGTTCTCCTTCGATATAGCTCTGTTTTCTTCCCCGTTTGTTTCTACTTGCTCCTCACTGTCCCCTCTACCTTATGAGGTCAAGAAAAAGTTAGATCTAACATCTTTGGAAGTGGATCTGAGCCCATTCCTTCCTTCTCTCATTGTTTTTGGGCAAGGTAAGTTGTTCCTCTTCAAATCCTCTCATTTTGGATATGAATCTTTGCAAAGATCTTCTTTTAATCTAGATGTATCTCTCTTAATTCCTGTCATAGCAAGGTTTTGTCGAATCGAAGCCAAAAGACTCCCTTCCTTCAAGATTTCGAAGAGCTTCTAAGAGGCTAGGTAATCCCTCTTCTACTCTCCTTTCTAGTCCTTGTTTAACGTCTTTTGGGTTTCTATTGGAGTTACTTTTGTGTTATTTGGATGGTTTTTTGAGTTATAAACGTTTTAAAACAAGTTTGAATGAAAATGGATTTGAAACAAGCAAGAACGAGCAAAAACGAACAAGGTTGGGTTCATTCTTGCCACGACGAAACCATGGTCACTGTCGCGAGGACGAACCCATACTTCAGAGGCTGAGGATGGCATATTGCGGCCGCGACCGTGAGATCCTTGTGTCGCGGTCAGCGAGGGCCATCATCTCGCGGTGAGAACTTGGAGCATTTCGCGGCCGCGACCGGCCGTCTCGCAACCGCGAGATGTCCCTAGTGACTTGACGGAGTCACTCCTTGCCTCCTTTGGGTTCCTTGTTGGTTTTTGACCGATTCCTCTCGAATATGTCTTAGTTGATGAATGATTTCAGAAACGGGATCTTGGGATATTATTTTATTATTTAATAATTATGGGGTTTTGATGGAGTTCGAACTATTGGGTTTTATGCTTTTGAAAATGTATTGAAGCATTTCATTTTCTTGTCGGGATTCTTTAACTTTGTTTTATGATCGAGTTTGGTTTTGTAAAGGAGCTTGATAAAATGAGTTTGGAATTATTGTTGGTGAGATTTATCGATGGGTTTGATTTGACTAATGATTTTGGTTGATGTTGATCGTATCGGAAAGGTTTTGGAAAATGGTTTTACCATCGATTGGTTTTGAGGATGTTGAGAACTTGGGTTACGTGTGTATGAATGATAGCCCGGTGGCTTATGAAAATAGCTTGATGATAGGTGTGTATTGTTTTTGGATTGCCTTGGACTCGCATTTGGGCCATTGCTTGTGTTATCTTGTTGTTCTTCATCTTGAGGTAAGTAACCTACGGGACTTACTCAGTAACCTGGACCTCTTGCATGATGTGTCATATGATGTGTAGTTGTTGCATATTAAAGCGTGCCATGTAGTATCATGCTAGGATTGCATTGAACTGAGCATGTGGTTACTATGTGTGTTTGAAAACAGAACGGTCGTCATCTGTGATAGTCCTAGAGTCTTTGCTAGGGTCATATGGTATCCCAGCCCCAACGGGTTTGCCCTGAGTCAATCGAGTCGATATGAGCATGATATGATAGGCCAGCACCATCGGGTAAGCGATGAGATGATATGATATGATTATGTCGTGGTTTGTGCACCACCACGAGGAAATTGATATGTTATAGCACAGAACTGGCCAGTCTCTGCACTAACGGGAAGGGGTGCAGAGGTAGGAGAGGGATATGCCACTTGGCATTATCTTGGGCCCTTTACAGTTTTTCCACATATTATAACAGTTGAAAGCATTCTTATGTGATTTAAATCTTGTACTGCATTAGTCATCCTTTATTTAGGTATAGGCATGTTATATGGCCTCAGCACGGTAAGAGGACCCGTAGGCGATTACTAGCCTGACATCATGGTTAGTGTCAGGTACCGATCCTTGTTTGTTCCTTGCTTTTGTGACGGGTAATCCCTTTGGCGAATCGAAGAATCTGGCTAACCCTCTAACTTGGTATAAATGGTAATAATTCACTTATGTTTTGGTTTTGACTCGGCTCTGCCGTGGCGCTTTGTATTTTAACTTTGCTCCGCTTTACTTTCATTTGAATTGAATTTCGCGACATAGTTCTAGGACATGCTAGGAGTACCCAACAACCCTTCAAAGTTTTGGGGTTTGAAATCCCTCTTTCTACTAATCTTAAAATGAGTTTGAAACCTCGACCCGTACCTGGATTGCAAGATCCGAACAAGGGGTTTCATCCCTTGAAACGTAACTCGGAAATCATAATCCTAGGTCGTTACAAAGTTGGTATCAAAGCTGAGGTTTTGCAATTCGGGTACGCAAGGTCGAGTGTATGTTTTGAAAATCGCCCACGAATTTCAAAGGATTTTGAAAGTGTTTGGAAGGGGCAAAATGAACTTAATATAGCCAACTCAATTGGACTAAGTATGAATTCGACTTGTTATAAAAGAGAAAAACCAACCAAATGGGAAACGAGAGGGTGAAAAGGCGGTAATACCATCCCTATTAGATGTAGTCGGGAATGGGTAGGAAAAATACTAGCTTGCTCTTTACAGAGGGTCCAGAAGACTGCAAGGAGATTGCACCAAGGTGGTTGGAGTGGCGAGTTAGGTAGGATCGCGAGGTTTTGCCCCTACTGTCAGTCGCTCCTCGAAGGGCAACATTAAATAGCTTGATGTGCTTTATATATTGAGTCTGAGTACGATCTCTTTCGAAGGAGGTCATTATAATTGTCATTGACTGATTCTATGTTGAGTGCTTGATATGATAAAGGTCTTATTCGTATGTCTTAACAATGAAATGTGTATTGACTCATCTGTGCAAACGGGATAGCGGGAGTATCCTTGTTCTTATATGGTCAAGCCCAGCTTATGCAGAATAGCCACTTCCACTATGTTAACCTCTTGACGATTTTATCGAGTCTTTCTCCTGGATGTCAGTGTCCTCCATGGGAAATTAGGTTGGTAAAGAGATTATGTTGGGAATCATGTGTGGACATGAGGATTGTCTTAGTGAGTATTGAAAGCTGGTTCTTGATGTAATTCTGAGTCAGAGAGTAAGTTATTCCGGGGGCCATCCTTCTCGATTCGTATGATGATCAACCAGTGTTTTCTTGCCACAAAGAGTCGTATCGGAGTCACACGGGAAAGAAGGGTGACGAGTCAATGGGGAAAATTCAATGGTTGCCCTTAGGGATCTCTACCCGGTTGTAATGGTGATTCTCTCTAAATTTGCATGACATAACATGATTTTGTAATCTCCCGCATGTACCTTGCAAATGATCATTAGTAAGAAGCTACTCATGTTATGCCTTGCTTTCTGTCATGATTATATTATTTAAGCTCGTGTTGTGGTTTGTTATATTGCTTAGACTCGAGTTGTGCCTTGCTTTCTATCATGATTATATGTTGGCATAGCCTGCCTACTTGACTTATTGTATAAATTATGCTAAGGATTGATTGGAAGCATGAAACACATGATATGAACCTATATGACTGTTGTTTTATCCTCGATTAGGTCCATGATAGTGTGATCAACTCTTCTTTGTATGAACGCCTGAAAATGATCTCTTTAGCATACTAGTCGGTGACGCCTCGATGCCTAATATTCCTCATGTGACAAGAATCTATAGCATGCGCATATATTTTGTATTTGGTCATATTAACTATTGTTGATTATTTTGCAATCAATATTATTGTGTGTTACTTGCGTTGAATGGAGAATATGTGGTATAACTGAGTCTTGATGAGTGCATATTTATCCTAGTATGTGTTGCTTTGCACTCATGCCCCCGTATTCTAATCATATTGCCCATTACTTAGACTCGTGTTATGCATCGTCAATCTTTCCTCATGCTTATATATCGTTGGAATTGATTCCTTATGTATCGTCATGATTAGTTGCATGCATGTATCATATGTTAGGTTGAGCCTTTAGCATCATGTAGGATCCTTGGGTGTGACTGGTGCAAATTTTACCTTGCCTATATTGTTGTTGATTTTCTCTTGAGCTAGGTCCCTAATAGCATGGTTCTCCCCTCCTTATGTCCTCTTAAAATGTTTTACGTATGATTAGTTTGATGTTGAATTCGATGATCTACTTGTTTTCCGTGATGGTTAGTTCTAGCATGCTTACATGTTATCGCTCAGTAGTGTTCCCTATTACTTATGATATCCTCTCATTCTTGCATAGATGTATGACTTGGCACCTCGCATGATCTCACACCACGTTATAGCATTTCGCATATGCATGACGCATGAATGTTAGAATGAATTTAGTCGAGTTACCTTGATTGTGGTCATAATTCGATGTGTGCTATTAGTATCCTGTAGGGCTTATGCTTCCCAATATGACTCGCTAAATGATCGCGTGTTGTACTTGCTCTATGATGTGTTAACTATTGTACTATTATACGTGCCCTATGATGGTTCGTTCCTAGCATGATTATAATCTATTGTCCATGATGTCCTTCTTGTTACTTTTGATGATGCCTCATGTTTCGTGAAAATCATGTTGAGCCCCTTTTAATGACTCTTGACTATGCTTGTATCACATCATGTATCGCTAGTATCATGTAGGACCTGTGCTTTCTAAATGTATCTCGTCTTATGATTACATGTCATGCTTGACCTATTATATGACCAGTGTGTTCAGATGAGATAGTTACTATGTTGCCCTTATATGTTCTCGTATGATGCTTAATCTGGTTGTTATGTTACACCTCGCCATGCCATATTTGACCTCACCTATTGATGCGTACACCATGCTTGTGCATTCGTTCATATACACAATACTTGTTATCGTCATTAAATCCCACATGACCTCGAACCCTGCATGATCATTTTTTATTCCACATAACTTGCTTAAGTTCCTAATCATATCTGCTTTCATGGAATAATACACTACTATCTTGTCTCGCAAGCATCAGTGTAGGACTCGATTGTCTCTTTGGAAATGAATACGAATGTTGCTTCCCTTGAGATACGTACATGTTAGTGTGGATTAGTGTGATTGATATGCTCCATGATGAATTCGTGTTTGCTTGTCGCGATTATAACTTAATAGACTTCCATAAGGGCATCGTTGCTATTCTCGGGTCAAAGTTTCGTCTCTAGTTGTCGTCGTTAGGGTTGGTCCGTGTTTGTTCCGAAAGGAACGCTGGGTTGTCTACTCTTGTCCCTCCCCTATCTCCGCTAACTTGGACTCTTACGCTATACGTTGGATGAGTGACCGCACGAAAGAGGAAGTGGGAAGTTGGGCGACGGTAGAGTAGCGCGGCGGGAGCGTGGGCCCATAACTCATGGGCCTCAGGATCAACGGTGTTGGCAGGACAAGCATGCTTTGAGGGTGGTGGTTACTGAGTACGATTTGACTTGCAAGCGGGAGTGTCTTCCGTTTGAATTGCTAACCCTTTCTGAATTAGTAATGACGATGTTGCACTGACTTGATGATGAAGTTGACGCGTTGATGTGCTGACTTGATAATGAATGTTGCCTGATTGTCCATTATTTATGATGATATGACTCGATGCCTTACAATTCTAACGTGCCATGATGTCTTGATGTGTTGCTACTCTGAGTTGTCAAGCATGATCTAAATTCCTTGCCCAGGAGTATGAAATGCAAATGTTGATAAACCTGGACCGTTTACTTGATAAAGTTATGATGAAACTTGATAACTTGATTTGATTATGTTCATACATGATGTCTTGCAATAAATAGTGAGCATGATGGTAAATTGAGGCTTGTTGACATAGTTGCAATAATTGATTATGAACCCATGATTCTATGTTTATAAATGCTAGTTGATAAGATATAGACCTTATGTGTGATGATTTTCATGATTGCTTCTCCTTTAAACATGTGGGTGAGGGTTCTCTTGTGGAGTGGTTGATGAGTGGTGAAAGAACTTTGGGCGGTTAGGATGATCGATGGTATTATGAGGTAAGTCGCGAGAGAGGGATGTTGGCTGAGGTAAGACGGAGTGAGTTTTGGGATTTCAGGAGGGACAATGCTTGGTGGAATGAAGTGTGGGGAATGGCTTTTGACAGTATTGAGGATATAGTATGAGAGGGTGCTCGGGAGTGATGTTAGAGATAGGAGTTGGATTCTTAGAGGTGGATAGTGTAGGTGAGTGTTTGGTGGAATGAAGGGCGAGCTTGGAATACCAGAATGGATTGGGACTTCTTTTATAGGATGTTGTATGAGTTAATGTTGCTGAGTCTAGACGAAGATTGGTTTTGCCCTGAGAATTGGAGATGAGCGAGCGGGAAATTGCGATTATTTTGACTTGTGATGATGTGGAAATTTTCTTCCTTATGTGGATTCATAATACATATTGGCATGATGATAGATAACGACCATGATAAACCTAATATGTAATGGTACTACATGTTGATATGCAATATTGGAATCTAGTTGAAAGTGACAAATGCTATCATGATATATTGATGCTTTCCTATCATGTTATGTTGTTTTAGAAGTAGGTTAGGATCTGTTGTGATAGGATACATGAGTTAATGATGTGTAACTATATGGAAGCATGATGTTTATTATGTGGTAGTAAGCATGATGTTGTAGTATACGGTTGACAAGCATGATTATTGATATTTTAAATGATAAATATGACTTGGAGCATGAATATGATTTGTATATATGAGATAATGGTGCATGATTGCTAAACGATCGTTATGTGGCATTATAATGAGTTGAAATAATGTTATGTGAGCATGTTAACAGTTTGACAATTGATATATGGTTAGATCTTTCCTTTTTCTGAATCTTAAATGGCATGACCTTGTGTGTTAATGTGTTGACAATTAGTATTAGTCTGTTGACCTTATAATGAGATTCTGCTATGACTACCTTTACCATGCTAATGTTTGAATTGACATGCTAAATTTGTTATGACAATGCGGAACATAAGTTGGATAGGCTGATAAGATGATTATGTGAGTTATGTAATGAAAAACCCATGTTATTGACTGGTTCTACTTGTATGGCGATGTTGATATGCGATCGTGAGATTTTATGTGTACTGACGTACTAACTCCATGACACCTAACCCATTGATCTCTTGATCCAGGCGAGCTCTCAAGACCGATTCGAGGGCCATTGATGGCAAAGAGTCTTGTCTTCAAGAGGAAGAAGAAGGCGCCACCATGGAAGAAGATTCAAGTCTCATGTCGAGTACACAAGGCCCATGTCGAGCACTTCCAATGTTTGGGCCGGTTTATCTAGTTAATTTAATTATGTTATTATTTTATGCAATTTAGATAAACAAGGTGGAATTAATTATATCTCTTCTAGATATAATCCTTGGCCACCAAGTTATTAAACATTTATCTTTATTAGGAAATATTTATCTTAGATTTATTTTATTTATCTCTAGATATAATAGATCTATCCAAACCCCTTTCCTTTGCAAGGAAGGATTGGTAAGATCTTCCATAGCTTTACTATATATTCATGTTTATGCACTTTGAATTAATCAGATTGAATAGAATTGAGGAACCCCTCTATGGATTAAAGGGTTCTTCGATTTCAATCCCAAAAGCCTTTAGCTATTGTGTTCTATCCTCTTCGGTACACCATCACCATCACCGTCACTTTACCTCTGTTCTTGATCGACAAATCCTCAACCGAATACAACATAGTCGACGCTTCAAGAACACCGGCACCGGCGCTTGTGGACACCGGCACCAAGCTCAGCTGGCTTCGGCGCTCGGCGCCCGGGCTCCTCGGCACTCCCTGGTCTCGCCCTCGCTCTCGCGTCTGCTGCCGTCTGGTCTCGCTCGCTCCCAGTGCGCCGCCGCGGTTCTCTGCATACGCTCTCGCTTCCAGCGAGCGCACCTGACCTCTTCGCTCTAGCCTCGACCTCGACGACCCCGCTCGCATCCAGCGCCCTGAGGAGCCAAGCTCCTGCGCTCCCGTGTCCGCACCGGCGAGCCCGGATCCTGTCCCGCGAGCCTTCGCGTTCTTCTTTCCTCGCTTTCTCTTTTAATCGCTTTTTTTGTTTAGTTTCAATTTAATTAAGTATTTCCTTAATTCGTTGTTAGTAGTTGAATTCCTTTATGTTAATTCTTAGTTTAATTAGTTAATTTATTTTCTTCGTATTTGGTTGTTAGAATTCTTAAGTTAAGAACTTTTGGGTTTAATTAGTTTAACAATTAGTTTAGTTAATTGTTAATCAGGAGATATCGGAAGAGCATTGCAAGATCGGGCAAATATACGGTGTGGTTCTTGATCTTGAGCCCACAGGCGAAGGATCGGGTATCCCAAACGTATCAGATGTGGGGAAATTAGGACTGAAAACCCAAAATGAGGAGAAAGAACGTGCCCCATGCGCGGTGTGCATCTGCTCTTCCAAACCAAACAGCCCCCCAAAGCAATTCCTCTCTGAAAAACCCTAGATCTGGAAAATCCGCCCCCAAATCTCAATCTGTTTGTCTAATCAGCCTCGAAAATGCCTTCTCCATGGCTAAAAGCGTCGAAATCCCTGATCTCAAAGCATTTGTACCTGAAATTTCTCTCCAAATCTATGGCTTTTTTCTCCGGTATGAACCTCTTTTTGCCAAAGTACTGTCTGGGTTTGGCGTTGAAGGCCCTTTCTGCCTCTTCGCATCTTTGCTGTCGGGGCGGATTTCTACAGAGAAGAGCTTCTCAATGGGGTCATCGCCTGGTTTGGGGTGTCCGGCCTCCCCCTTGGCCGATTTTGCGTAGCTTGACAACTCGTATTTCAACTTTTTATTTTCGAGGGCCTGTCTTTCCTCGTGCAGATTTGGACGGTTCTCTCTCCTCACCAGCTTGCTGTTGCATCTGTTCGGTTTGGTCGGGGTATGACTCTCTCCTTCTTTCTTCTTAAATCTCCTTTACACATTCATAAGAAGGGTGGGGTTAGAACGAAGCTTGTCCATCCCAAGGCTCTTCTTTCTCCCCTATCATCTGTACTCTCTCAAAATATCAATTCTAACCTCTCTCTTGTTTTTTCACTCATGACTTCTACATCAAAACTCAAAGGGCAAAAACCCATGGGGGACGATGCTTTCGTCCCCCACCAAAACACCCCCCAAAAGGGTTAATCTTAGGTTCACTTGGGAGAAATCCCCCCGATGACAGAAACTCCAAAGGCTGATGCTGAGGAAGAAAGCAAATTGAAGGAGGTGGAAAAGCTTAAGGCTCCTAAGATGTTCATTCTTTCTAAGATTGAATCCCTCAAGGTAAACTTAGCCCTCTACAAATGTATTGATCTGATTAAACTCATTTTTCCACGCACAAAACTCCCCTGTGTAAATCTATTTTTTGTGGTGCTGGCTTCGGCCCATCTGCTACCAATGGAAACATGGCGTTCGACTGATCTCAGCCTATCCTCAATCTTCAAGAGAGCAACAAGGTTTACATACCCAAGCTTCAATAGGAAGCTTTGTGTACCCTGCATTGTGATTACTATCATCCTGTGTAACGCTGTTCTTGAATCCTTGTACTGGTTTGAGCAACCTTTGTTAACATCCATACCTATTATTAGGTGCTGGTACCATAGTGCCGAGTGGGCCTTTGACACCCTTAGTTTTCAATCAGTGTACCTGAATAGGACTTTTCTAGAGCTAATAGGCAATTCACTTGTTACTAAATTTACTAAGCTATCAATTGTCCATACCACTCCTAGAGCATCTTATTGTGTATTCCATCTAATGCCTATAAATTTTCCTCCTAAAATATGTTGGGGCCGCCTATGGCTAACTGCACAGTTATTAATTGTTACACTTGGGTCTATTAAGTACACTGTCATTTTGCTCTTATCCATCGTCCAAAACTCTCTCCGAAATAAAATGATTGGGGCAATTTTGTGTGTATGGATTTTTTTCAGGCCCATGGCCTCCTTTGTGTTCAAGACCTCTTTGTCTACCTATCTACTGTGGTGGTCCTTTTCGTGGCTTCAAGTTAGTTCTGTCACATCCACTAGTGTAGTTAAACCTCTGGCTTGGTTGTGCTTCGGTGTGTTAATGTCTAACCGATCTTCTGTCTTGTTGTCATGGGTTTGTGCCTGTATTACTTGGTGCTTTGTCTACATTGGTTCTCATCAGCTTGTTATTGAATTTGTTTACCACACAAATGAAAATCTGGTTACATGGAAGAGAACTGTTTTGTCTGTTATTAATCTTAAAAGGGCAGTAGTTAATGGGTATAATTTGCGGATAGCTTTAACTAGCTGCCCCTTTGAGCATATTAATTTTGTTCTTGGGTGGGTTAGTTTAAGGAGGTTTCTGTTCATCATAAATACATTCAAAGGTGACAACGCTTCCTTCCGAGTATCGGATCAAAGACTTATGGCGTTCATATTACGTTATAAAGTTGGAATTAACCATCTAATGAATCTAAGATTATGCATCTTGGCTAGCTCTTATTGTCTTATTCACTGCAAACTTGTTTTGAATTGGGTGTGTGGTACACTACTTTCTTGGTTGCAACCTTGTATTCGGGTAACTGGGACACCTGAAATTTGCTACTGTATGATTATTGAAAGTGTAATCATCATCATCTTCATCTATGTAACTTATAATTCCAAACAAAAGAGGACTTGCGTTGGCTTCCTTCCATGCGGGTATATCACATGTAATAGTCATGGTGTTTCATTCAAAGGTCCAAATCCACAACGCATGGTATATTTTATTTTGTGTACAACTAAAATGACGATTAATGTTGAAACATCTAAGATTAAACTCACTCCTGCAAAACATGTTACTAATGTTTCTAGTAATGTCAAAGAAGTACCCTCTCAATCTGTAGATATGATTTATACACACAAAAACCCCTTGTTAAAAATCCTATCTTATCCACAAGTTTTAATGATTATCCTAGACGAACACATGTTTTGATATATATCAAGACTAAAAAAAAAACATTAAAAAAAGTTTTAAACGATACTTTAGGAGAAACTATGAATGAGACAGGTAAGAGGAACATCGCTAAAAGAGTAAGATATTGGAACTGTAGGGGAATTGGAAAAAGGACCTTCTGGACCAACATGAATGAATGGCGCACACTAGATCATGTACAAATGCTAATCTTAGCTGAAACTAAGACAGAATCAGAACCAAAGGAATCTCTATGAAAAAATGCGGGATTCACAAACATGTGTTGGTCCCCGGCTTCTGGACGTGCCGAGGATATTGCTCTATTCTGGAATGAAAACTCCTTTATAGACGAAACCATCTCGGTGATTATTCATCTCCCAAGAATTATCGGCGTAAAATACAAGAACATAAAAGAGAACTTTGAGTGTATCTGTTTGTACACGCCCCCCCCCCCCCCCCCCCCCCCCCAATCCCCCCAGAAAAAAAGGACTTCTAGAGATACCTATACAATCTGATTACTCAAAGAGACAACCCATGCCTCGTTATGGGAGACTTAAACGAAATAAGCCAACCATCGGATAAGAGCGGGGGGGCTGAAATTCTTTCGGGAAGATTCCTGAGAATAATGGAATTCAAAGATGCTTGCTCCTTGCTGGAAATCCCCTCGTACGGTAACCCATTTACTTGGAGAAAGAAGCAATTTGGTCCAGACAACATTTTGGAAAAAATTGACAGGGTTCTAGTCCATCATGAAATAATCGACATGTTCCCCGATTTGGCAACTAAAAATGGAGCATTCACTAACTCAGACCATTGCCCTATTTCAATTAACATTTCCGAAAACAACATCTTTAAACAACCCCCTTTCAAATTCGAAAACATTTGATTGCAAAGAAGAGACTTCCGAAACATTGTCAAGCAAGCATGGAGAGCTTCATGTGCAGGCTCTGCTATGTTCCGAATTACACATAAATCAAAGATTCTTAAACAAAAGGCAAAACTATGGAATAAGAAAACATTTGGAAACATCTTCCGACAATTACAAGAAGTTCATACGGCCCTAATCGAAATACAATCTACCCAACAAACTAACCAAAACCCAGAATCATAAATAAAAGAACAAAACCTCTTGTCTAAAAGAGAAAAGCTACTTCTTTTCCACAAAACTTACTGGAACCGAAGAGCTAAATCAAAACACCTAAAGTTAGGAGATACCAATTCCTTCTATTTCCATAGAGTAGCCACAGGAAGAGGAAATCCCGCATTGACAATGAAAATATTAAAAGGGAAATTCAAAGAGACTTTGAGAAAAGATTTAGTCGGGAACAAATATATGGGGCCCCTCAATTAGAAGAATACCTTTCATAAATCAACCCAGTCATTACCGACGAGGAAAACAAATCACTTATTCAACAACCAACAAACAGTGAAATCGAAAAAGCAGCCTTCTCAATAGGGAACAATAAATCCCCCGGCCTTGATGGAATGACGGCTGAGTTCTACAAAAATTTTTGGGACATCGTTGGCTCTGATATCATCCGGGCTACAAAAGCTTTCTTTCACTCTGGAAAAATGTTAAAACAAATTAACCACACTTTTATCTCCCTCATACCAAAAATTGATAACCCCTCCATGACTGCACACTATCGCCTGATTAGCCTATGTTCTACCTTATATAAAATCATCTCAAAGATAATAACAGAACAACTGAAAATGGTAATAGGAAAACTTATACACCCATTACAAGGAGCCTTTGTTTCCGACAGAGCAATCCAAGACAATATCCTAATAGCACACGAGGTATTCCACTCCTTTCGTACTAGAAAAGGTACCAAGGGATGGGCTGCAATAAAACTTGATATGGAGAAAGCATACGATAGAGTAGATTGGCATTTCACGAAAGCAGTTCTCCAAAAATTTGGATTCAACCAAAAATTTGTGGATATTATTATGGAATGTGTGACCACAGTCTCTTTCTCTATTTTAGTAAACAACGGCCCTACAGATCCTTTCAAACCTTCAAGGGGTTTGAGGCAAGGGGACCCCCTCTCCCCGTTTCTGTTCCTACTCGCGGCAGAAATTCTTACTCGTAAACTCTCGAGGGAGGCAGAATCAAACCACAACAACATCAGATTTAAATTTGGCCATTCAGGCCCCTGTGTTCCGTTCCTGGCCTTTGCGGACGACATAATAATATTCTCGAAAGGAAGTAATTCTGCATGTAAAAAAGTTAAAGAGATAATTGAAGACTATTGTAAGTTCTCAGGGCAAAAAGTAAATTACCACAAATCGTCCTTTCAAACCACCCCAGGTATTCCTAGATCAAGAGCTTGAGACCTAGAAGGAATTCTAAACATACCCCTTGAACGAAACCTGGAAAAATACTTAGGTTGTCCCATCATAAATGGGAGGCTTACCAAGGAAATCTTTGGCGAAATGATATGCAAATCTAAAGACCAAATGAGCAAATGGCTTGCTAATGCCCTTTCTTAACAGGGCAGAGCAACCCTAGTAGTGTCTAATTTATCGTCAAAACCTTTATACTCAATGCAGAGTTTAATGCTTCCGGTAGCGGTCCACAAACAACTAGATCAAATTAACAGAACCTTCTTCTAGAACAAAGATGTGCAACATAACCCATTAATCAGTTGGGACAAAATATGTAAATCAAAAAGAGATGGAGGACTGGGAATTAGAAAAACCAAATATATGAATGAAGCTCTTCAACTCAAACTACTCTGGAAAATTCTAGCTGAACCGGAAAATAACTGGGTCAAAATCATACAATACAAGTCTCTGAAAGAAAACCACATCCTTAACTACTCTAGAAAAGGCAATGCCTCGTGGCAATGGTCGAAACTGAGTTCTCTATTCCCGAAATTCAGAACGGGACTCATCTGACAAGTGGGGGATGGGAAATAGACTCTCAACATAA